>VWPV01016445.1:0-204559 GCA_013389885.1 Geococcyx californianus
ATATGTATATATATAAATATGTATATTTTTATTTATAAGTACATATTTAACTAGATTAAATAATATAGTATATATAAAAATAAATACATATATGTATATGTACATATATAACTTTATTTGTATATACTTAACTAGATTTAATAACCTACACCATCATTTGCACAGGAGGGAGTCTTATTTTTTGCACTCCAGAGAAATAAAAGCTCAGGACAGTGAGCAGCACCCAGGCCAGAACTCATCACCAACCGCTTCTGCTGGCGGCATGAGAAACTAGTCCTGTTTGCTCTTACAATGTCTGTGTTCCTGAAGGTGACAAAACCACCCAAGCCAAAGGCTGTTGGGGCACTGCTGGCAGTTTCTGTTGCTGTGGATGAGTTACAGTGCTGTATTTTTATTGGGCGAGCTTTTGGCTATGATTGCAGCAAACAATATGAAGCGCCAGGGTAAGTATCCGCAGCGCTGGAGTAACCAGCTCTGCCAGGGATGTCATGACCCTTAATCTAACAACCTGACGTGCTGCTGCCTGGCAAAACAGTCAGATGGGAGCTGGGTACCGGGGGGGTGCCATGAAGTCGGGCTGCACCAAGGGTTCAGCACGCGGCTGTTGGAGCGAGACCGAGACAAATCCATGAGAGGGCAGAGGGGAGAGGTGGCCTTTGTGGAAAGAACAAGTAACCTGAACCAAAGCAGGATGGCTTTCCTTGGTTAGGAGAGCAGTTTTACATTAAATTATGGTTTTGTCAGGCAGAAGTTTTGTCTTAGGATTATTCTGGAGTTGTTATTTAACAGCATTTTTAACCTGTCCCTGTGGCGTGTTGGTAAAGCTTGCGCGTTTTTGAAGGGCCACTGCCACGTGGTAGCTCGGTGACAGCATATCTGGAAGCAGACGTAGCTGTAGTTTTTTATTTATAGGTAACACAAATAAATGAAGCATGGGGCAAAAATAAATCAGGCAAGATATTCCAAGCAGGCGTACGTCCCAAAAAAGCAAACTCAGTGATCTTTTTTTAGCATTAATCTTTTCTAAAACAGGAAGCTACCAAATTTCAAAATTCTGATTTATTCTGCTCTAAAACCCATTTGTTGGCGTTCACAAGATATTGCACCATAAAATCCATAAAGTGTTTAAATATTTAAATTGTACAGAGAAGCTACTGTAACCCATCATTTTGCTGCAAAAGTGATGATTTTTCATGTATCCAAAATACAGAGCAGAAAAAGACACGCCAGGTATTTATTCAGAGTGTCAGTGGACTCTTTCGTACGTACAGTTGGTTACTTAAGGAGAATTGAACATTTATTCAATGTAAGTGTTCAGTGATCTGACTTGATAACTATTTTTGTTATAGTTATATAACTATTTTCCCACAATGTGACTCTGAAGAAAAAAAGCCAAACTATTGCTTTTTGTAAAGAGTCATTACCTTTCTGTTAATTGTCTGATGAGTGAGACGTGTTTCTCACGCAAGCGATTTCTCACGATCTTTTGCCAATGAGCGGGTCTTCCATGAACCAGCAATCTTACCTTGACCCGCTACAAAGCTTTTGAACCTCTCACTGCACAGAATTGTTCAAATACCTTCTATTCAAGTTACGCACTTTACTGAGGGACAGAAATTCAAGTATTCAAAGACTGAAATTTCCTTGCCCGGGTGCAAACCTAATTCCATCTGCATGAAAAACCTTTGATTTATTCTCCGTAGCGTCACAGCTTTTGTGCATCTGGATGTGCGACAGCAGCGGGAGATTTAAAGTAGTTTTACAAGTGGAAGGACGTTTTACAGCTTTCTGAGAGGGGGTGGTAGGTGCTCACAGGGGCTGACTCTGAATGTTCAGACCCCTCTTTCAGTAGAAGTCCCTGTCCCGTGGAGCTTTACGTTGGGTGCAGCGCTGTGTAGTCCTAATGCCGCGTTTCTGAGTGCTCGCCTTTGAAAATTAGCAAGTGCTACAAGAATTCAATGAATAGCAGAAGTGCTCATCCCTTCTATTTACTCTGTGACTTCATGGAGTTTTTTCTTATGTGTGTACAGTTATTTAGGTATTCATTAATTTAGGTATTAATTAGTTTAGGTATTAATTCTTGGTGATTTTAAAAACAAGCGGAATGTAAATGGTGAATTAAATCCATTACTCTGTAGTAAAAACCTGCAAACCCATTCCTTCCATCAAGGTTTGATATAACCCAATTAAAAATAGGATAGAACTCATCCCTTTCTCTTAACAGGCATGTTAAATTAGCCATTTCCTGCAACGAAAAACATGCTTAGCTACAAACCCCGCAATGTTTAGGAATGGAAAAAGAGTTGATTTCTTGTCCCCTGCTATTTGTAATCTGTGATTAAGTGGTGTGAAATGGGGCTAAGCCTTCCTGTTGGTGCCTTACAGCGCTTCTGCCTCCCTTGTGCACTCAAAATATGTCTGGAATAAAAATAGAGCACGGCAGTACTAATCTTCATTTTCTCCATGGCGTTGGAAAATCTTTCATAGCCGTGTAAACTCTAAACAAAGCCTGTCACTTGTTTAATCCCACAAAGCTGCAACTCTTACAGAGGCATGGGTACAAAGAAAGAAAACCTGATTACATGTCTTTCCCACATTACATGGTAAAGGGAATTGGAAGATGCCTTTCCATCTGCATGCATGAAGTTAATTTCTTAGATCCTTTTTTCTGTATGTGCATTTGATTGAATTTTTGAAAGTTGAAATCCCAGTGATTAGAAGTTGAACCAAAGATCTAAGTTGATATTCAGACATCCATATCATCAAATATGCTTAAAGTGACCCTAAAACCCATGCTGTTCTGCTACTTTGCTATTGTTCTATGTTAATTTCATTGCTCATGTTACCAGTATAGAGACCTAAGAAGTTTCATAGAAAGCCTTCCTTCTCAGTATATTGAGTAGTAGGTCTGGTGAATGCATGGTTTTGATTGTTGGGTTTTGGGGGGTTATTTCTGGTTAGAGGCACATACCTGAACTGCTTTTCTAAGTAACTGGGCTTTTTTCAATAACTTGTTTGTAGAACACCTTATTCACCAGTACCTCTGCTCTCATGTCACAAATTGTACCCTTTTTATTTTTCAGTGAAATAAAATGAATTTAAATTAGAATTTGAAATTACCATCATCAGTATATGCAGGTAAATTTGGTAATAATTAGTGCTTCTGCAAAGAGTTTGGCTCTGTGGTTCCCCAGCATTCAAAGGATGTGCGTAAGAGAGTTGTCCCGTGGCAGACACTGTCTAATAATATGAAAGTACTTACTTTCTATTAGGTAAGTGTACCCATTAATTAAACTTCTTTTATTTGCAAACATTCTATTTAAACCTTGTTGAGGAAAATACTTCTTAATGTAAACGTGACCTGTTTGAGTGACTAATTCAACTGCATATTGTTTATTAATAATTCACAGGCAAGATGTTCCTGTAATTTCTCCAACAACAGCATTCAGCTCGTAGGCCCTGCTAAGCTTGTGCCATTTTCCTCTCAGAGGCTGCCGCTCCACCAGTGTGGCTGGAAGAGCCCTGTTGGCTTCCAGGGAGCCTCAGCAATTCATACCAGCATTCGCATCATTGAAGGAATTTAAAACGCCGGTCTTGTAAAGAACAGATGATACGATATTAAAAGAAAGTCAAGCTCATTGTTTCATGAAAAGTCCTTTGAAAGCCATCGGGGAAGGAGAACTCCTTTTTCCTGGCTCTTCCTCTCTCTTCTGTGAAGTGAGGCATCAGAGAGTTGGTACCAGGGACTCACAGTGCCCAGGTGCTACCGGGGCATCCTTGGGGGTCCTGAGGGTTCCCCTTGCTCCTGCCACTGAAGCTACCTGAGAGCAGCTGGAAAGACTCTGTTCCTCCCACATGTGGTAAGTGCATACATTCATTATTGCACTATGAACAAGCCATCGTCTAAATTATTGGTTTATCTAAATGTTTACAATTTTTAAGAACAAATTTGTTCATGATGCTTTCCTACTCATTAAAATAGGAAAGTGATAATCAAAACTGTTATTTTTAATTATTTATTTCTTCTTTCAGCGTTCCACTTCTAAGGTTTGATGATCGTTGACTTTCTGGAGGTAATTATCTTACTTAGAGGCAGATAAGGAGTGCCTGATTTAAGCTATAAAAAATTTAATATTAACATTTTAATTTTTATGATTTTGTAATGTGCTGAAAAAAGGATCCACAGAATAATGCCAAGTAGAGCAAAAAGGCTTTCTGAGTGTTCAATCATGCATGGACAAAGACCCCAAAAATGTTTTCCTAAAGCTAAGCACTTACCCGTGATTATATTTAATTATCTTACTAATAGATTTAGTTCTTAATGAGTTGTAAATTCAGTTTTCCCTTTGAGCACACATCAATGTATATGACTACACAATATATGCACCATCTAAGGTCATTCGTTAGGCTCGACCTGCGTTTGTGCTTACAAGAAGTGGGAAAACTTGCCATGATGTAGCTGCAAAAGAATGGTCATCGCGAATAAAACGTGAGAATCTGAAACTACATATGTTTTAGCACAGTTAGGAGTTTCCTGAAGCAGAAGTCATTTGCAGTGAGAGTTACTACACTCCACCCTGTAATAAATGTCAGCGCTACTGCGGGGATCATGGTTCAGCCTCACGATGTGGTAATGAGCCAGCACGGCACAAATATGAAAACAGGGCAAATAAATACGCAAAGTCTTGCGGTAGTGCAACAGAAACCATGACAGATACGTAATGTCCAGCTTTAGAGGCACTCCCTGAAGAGCAAAGGAGTTTTTGTCTCTTAAAATGGCATAAAAAAGGTAAATTCTCTTCACGGGCATCGTGCTTGCCTGATTTAAGAGCTGTTTCACTGCCTGTCTGAAAGGCCAGCTCCGTTTTTTGCCCACGCGATTCACCCGGAGTGCAGGATGCTATGAGAGATAAACATCTTGTAGAGCTGTTAACACCATTTTATTTTGGAGTTGATGTGCAATTCTGCCAAGTAGAACAGATGCCTAATGCACTCAATTTGTGAAGGAGATTTTAATCTTCCCAAGTACAAGTTTTGCTTTCAGTGACCGGCTCTCTTGTGTGTGAAGGAGAAATACTCCGCAAGGCTGAGGACATTGAACAAACCTGAAGAAGCCTCCAGTCCTTGAGATGAGCTCTAATGGATCTTGAAGTCTGACTGTGAAAGTACCTGGTATTCAAGTGTCTAAATAGCGTGCTTCGATCAATGAATCGCCGTTGGGTGTGGGGTAAATAGCTCGACAGGGCTGCAAAATGCCGTAAGAAATGCACTGGTTCTGAACGGCCAGGACTGAAATGCAGCTCCTGAGAGGAGTCAGTGCTTGTCTTATGGCTGGAGCGCAAAGGTGAGGAGCGTTTTCCTCCTAACATCAGCCTCTTTCGGTATTTGTGTATAATTATGCACAAGCTCATTCACGTTCATGTTTGCATTGTGTCACGTTGTTTTTTGTAATAACTTCTGTTAAGCCAACAGACACTCTTCTACAGAAAGAGGATAAACATACAACTCCACCACGAAGGAGCGAGAGGAAAAAATGAAGGGGAGCACATTCTGTAAATTCTGGATTAAGATTTTATTGGGTCTGAGGTGTTGGTTCTTAAGTAAAATTCTTAAGCAAATTCTGCTCTAATCTGGTATGGATTTCTTTTTCTTGGCTCCCAGTTGCTATTGAAATAATATTTTTCTTTGGGACATTGCTAAAATGATATCAATGGGTCTCTTCACCAGCATCATTCCATTCGCCTTCCTTAATGGCCACGGTCCCAGCTGCTAACAGCGTGCTTTCTGGATTTATGGGTTAGCCCATGACATTTCACATCCTTTTCAGCTTTAGCACTGGGTTCATAGTTACGGGTTTGGGAGTGCATTCTGCATAATGAAGGAAGCTGGCCAGTGGGATCTGTGACCTTTGCAAACTTAAGAAAGGCCCCTGGCAAGGAATCACTAATAAGAAGTATCTCCAGGCTGTGTAGGTTCAGGAGCCCAAGGTGAGAGCAAGCACCATTAAATATTGAAAGGCAAGTAACAAAATACAGGCACACAGCGATATTGTGCGGGGATTTAAACGCTGTTAAAAAAAAAGCTGTTAAATTGGTTTTATTTGTGAGGCTTATTGTATGAATATTTTATTGCTAAAAGACTGTCTCAACTCACCGGTTCTTTTCATCTCTTCCGCTTTGTTTTTGTTGGTTTTCTTATTCTCTTCCTCTGTGAAATTTTCTGGTACCATTTTTGGAAGTGATAAAAGCGCTAGTTGTGATGATGTGCTTTCTTATTTAGTCAGTGGCTGTATAACAACCCAGTTCAGGTAGATGTTACAGATAGGGACATTCACTCCACCTGACACATGCCGAGAGCTGTGTTCATTTCTGTGGTGTCTCTCGTTACAGCTGCCTCAGATCTCCCTGATCCTGTTGGTTTGCGTTCAGGAATTGCTGTCACTTGTGGATGTTGCATTCTGGGGTTCAAATTCACAAAGAGAATTTACTTCTGGGCAAAAAGCAGTAAAACTTTGGTGGGGCTGTTTGCCAGTGAAGGGTTTGCAGCAGCTGTGGAAAGCTTGTCCAGATTCCAGGGAAGTCGATGGGCTATCGGTAGCGTCAGCAGAATTTGGTCAAAGCCCACGGTGCATTTATTATAGCTAAAATGATGAATCAATCTCAAGAATTTTTGCTCCTCTCAGGCTAAATAACACCTTGTGTTTGGCCGTGTACTGACAACGGTGAAAGCATTTCTTGGGTTGCATTTGAGGTAAGGAAATTCACGTAATTAAAACCAAAAATTCTCCCAAAAAAGCTTTGCAATAACAGGTGGAACTCATAGAAATATAAGTGGTGGATGCTCATCCCATTATATTGGACACGTTTCTGTAAAGTTAATGCGTTCAGAGCCAGAATTCTCCTGATTTTCATTTCTTGACCTATTTCTGTTCTGGATTTCTGATCTAGATTGACATGACGTGGCTGCAGCAGTAAAAACCATGATGGAGTGGCTGTTGAACCAGAAGACCTGTGTGCGTTGCCAGTGATTAGCAAAGGAGCTGCTGCTAAGCTGTTTCTTACATTGTGTAAGCTCTAAGGATAATGCTTATTTAAATACCCACAGGTTATGTGGTGCTTTACATTCCTGTTCCCTAGTGCATGTCCAGGGATCTTGCCCATTTCCCAAGTGCAAATGAATAGAATGATCATCACTCTCATCAAAGATTTTCTGCTTAGCTTACCCAGTCCTCACTTCTGAAATGTGCTTGGACTTAAATGGCTCATGTAACAAAACAGAAAAGTGGCTTTTAAGGCTGCAGATGCAATTCATTTGTAATATTGCTATTTAAGTCCCTCTACTTGTGCTGCATCGCGCGTTTCTTTGAAGGAACCAGTTGTTAGGGCTGCTGTTATACGCATAACTTCAAAAAGCTTTGTGGAAATAACACAGATAAGCTAACACTCCTGATACAAAAAATCCAATGTTTATAATAGCAGAAGAACATTCATATTTATATTTCCCATTTTACTTGTACACAGCGGATAGAATTGATTTCATGCTGGACTTGCTGCTTTAGCTGTGCTATCTTCGCTCTTGCAGGGAGAAAAAGCATATTAATGCAGGCAGATGCTGTTGTTCTCTTACAGAGGATTTGTTATATTAGTTTCAATTTAAAAAGAAAAGCAAGTGGAATAGGAAGTTCAGTGGTGATACAGGAAACCTCTTTGTCTTTCTTTGAACCGTAGGCAAAATCACTGCAGACAAACCCAGCAGCTCCAGGGAGCTGTTTGTGGGTTCCACGCTGCAGATTGGTGCAGGGTCAGGGCACCAGGGAGATGGGAAGCAGAGGCACTGTCTGCTCCAGGGCACACGGGGGACACTGCAGCCACAGGGGACCTGGGCAGCTTTACTCTACAGCTCCTGGCGGTGTGAACTTCCGACATCAGGAGGAAACCCAGGGAGATGCCCCAAGTCCACTCCATACCCTCTGGTTTTAACCTCCAGGTTTTGCAGCCAGGGCCATCTTTGCACCCCATGCCCACTGGCAGCCTCGTTTGTACTCTTGCACGTCTTTGCAGCATCGCTTCTTCCTGGCAGGAAAGGGGGTTGAACCTGACTGGGAGGCATCTGGCGGCGAAGGGGATGAACAGTGCGCGCTCGCTCACTCTGGGTGGGAGGAGTGCCCTGAGCTTGACAACCAAACGTCTGTAAACCAGTTGCTGGCTGAAGCCCTTGACGCGCGGTGTCAATGGCAATGGAAAAAAGGGAAGGTGTGTTTGAGTTGTGAAAGGTGCACCGTGTTCCAGAAGTGATTAAAAATACATAATAAATACTTACCTGGAGGGGCTTGTAAGTGGATGCCCCAGCAGTAGTGCAGCAAGGGTCTTTATGCAAAATGATTTTATAATGGCTGAGGAAGAAATTATTTATTAGTTCATCAAACATAAAGGAATAGTTAATGATAGCACACATTATCATCTTTATTGTGGCACATAATTAACAATTTCTATCTCAGTGCAGTAGCTGAGCATGACTGGTCGACTAACGACTATGATTTATAATAATATTACAAAACACACTTTTTCCTATCAAAGTTAATGAATTCTGGTAGAGAGAACGCGTGAACACATTTAACCAAGTTTTCAGAGTCTGGTCCTAAAATATGGAGTTGTGAACCAGCAGCTGTTTGTCTCCACAAGGCTTACGCTCCTTGCCCCAGGTTGGATGGTGACCCTCAGTCCTTGGTTAGAAAGACTGTTGTGGGGATAGAGGTGTTGCTTCTGCACCAAGGGCTGTCTGAAGCTCTCTGCTATAGTGTGACTGCGTGAGGGAAGGTAAATGAGTCCAGGCTTGCGAGCCCAGGCTGACCAGGAGTATCTCCATGGGCTTTGTGCTCTAGCATGAGCGTTATGTTCAGCAGATGACTTCTTCTCTAAAGCTGGCTGTCACTGATGGCTTTGACTCCAGCAAGGGCTGGAATTGTTTGGAACAGGAGGGATTGTTGCCCTGTTGGTGAATACTGATTGCTCAGGCTGGAACAGAGAGGAGTTTCCATCAGGTTCTGGCAAGGGTGGGGGTCAATACTGTACGAGCTCCCACTCGCCGGGCAGAAGGAGAGCTCTGTGCTTGTGGAATCCTATTGGTACAGGATAAATCTGTCGGAGAGAGGCTTTATAGAGCAATGAAAGTATGGAATGAGGAGGGTCAGATTGTGCACGTGATCTGTGTAGACAGAGAATACCCACTGGCTTTCAGGAGTTGCAGGTGGTCCCAAAGCAGAGGTAGAAGAGGCTGCATTTTGAACTGTTCACCCGCCTTAAAGCACGTTATCTGTGGGCCAGCACAGCGTGCACCTGCTCTGTCCCACATCCTTCACAGCTATAGTACCTATAACAAGGTATTCAAGTATTAATTGACTGTCTTTATTATCAAGTTACTAACGATGTGCAGCAAATGGTGCTTTAGCACCCATAAAGCAATATTGTCCGTTTGACTTTGGTCAATTCTGATTAAGCCCACAGAAATGCATTCTTCCATATTTTGAGCTTAAATATTACATTCTAAAATTACTTATTCAAAAAAAAAAAAATGGCACCCTTGCTCTGTCTCAGACAAGACATATTGAAAATCAGAAGGATAAATGCACAGGACACGAAGCGAGTGAGTCCTTCGCCTCCAGTCTCACGGAAGGCCCTTTGCCAAGCGTGTGCCTGTCTCGGACTGTTGGAATGAACGTTTATTCAGAACGTACAACACATTTATGTTCAGCTTCCTGATTGGGCAGGTAATACTTTTTACTCCGTCCTTTATTTTTTCAAATGAAGAGGTCAAGGAAGCCATGGACTTCAGGAAATGGTAGATGTCCCAGACTCAAAGGTCTAGGCCTTACTTGGAAACCTTTTAAGCAGGAACCCGAGCTTTGGATTTGGGCTTTCATCATCCTCTCAAAATGTAACTATTCCACTGCTGTTGTCTTGCACGCCTTTGGTGCTGACCTCTAGAAGGTCCTGAATCCGTTAAAGCCCATCCAAATGTAAGGAAGACTGTTAGTTTCTGCTCTTTCAGAGTCTACAGCATGGTGTTTATGCTAATTAACCATTTTATGGGGTTCTGATTTTACAAGGGAAATACTAAGACTGCCCAGGATGTAATCAGTGGGGTTGGACAGCTTTCATATTTCTCTCTATTGCACACTTAAATTCTGCCGAGGCGGGTATTTTTACTTATTTTAACAGAATCTAAAATATGGAATTCTGAATGGATGCTACATACCTGGCTAAATAATGTGGAGTATTTGGTCTTTTAAAATGCATTGTAATCAGTTTTGAAAACACAGCAAAACGAGTGCTTGAGTGCTTTCCTGAACCAGGGCTTCTGTCAGCTGATTAGACTTTGCAAATATTCTGAACTGCTTAAAATGTCTCAGCATATTTAGGAGTATAAATATAGCATAAATAAATAATGTAGATTATTAGAAAGTATGGCACATCATAATATGCTTACTATCATTAGGGAAAAGTGTACAAGGTAATTAGAAATCCACAAAGATATATACAATTAATGCTATCTGCTTGCAACTCATTAATGATGAGGTTTCAGATATGCTACTCATCATAGTGCTTTCATTTTTTCTGAAAATAATAATTGAGATAAATATTTTAAAATGTAAGTAGGGCTATATTTACCTTTGGGTTTAAAATTTAGGACTTGTGATACTCAGCAGTATTTTCTGAGTGGTTTTAACCCAGGGCAAAGCCTTTGGGTGTATTCACTTCCAGTATCTTCAGCTTCTTTGCAAGGTTCACCTTTGCATTCGGCATTCACTCGCACAAGGATGTGCTCCTGGTCCAGGTGCAGAGCTCAGTTAAACCAAGCCAGCTCAGAAAGTTTGCTCTTGAAGAGATATGTCTTTCATCATTAGGTGGAAACAATAAAGTCTTTCTGTGCTCCAAAGATGGTGAAATTTACTTTTGGAGATGTGAGCATAGCTAAGAAAGCCAAAAGCAAAAACACGGATTCCAATGGGCTGAGCACCTTGTCCCACCACACCCAATTCTGTCTCCTGTCTCTACTCCGTAGTCAGGCTGACCCCCCCCTCTTTTCATGAGAAAAGAATCATGGCTTGGGCTTCAGTTCTCCTCCAGTGATGGATGGTGCCCATGGCCTGTCAGCCAGTCTGTTGCTATTTCTCTTTGTTCTTTTTGATCTCTCAGGCATCCACGATGAATGGAAAAGAGGGAGAAACGATGTCTTGATGTTATTTTTCTCACTGTCTTCTTCATGAAGGAAGGTGATCCATATCCCCTCCTGTGAGTTTCCTCTTTACGTATTAATTTATTCTTTTTTCCCCTTCAACTGCAACAACGCTATCCAAGTTGTAATAGTCTGCTCAATTTGTGGGTTAAAAAAGGTGCAATATTTGTAGCAATATTTTCTGATTTTCCTCTTATGTTGGATATTGGGTTTCTGTTCACGATACTGGATGCAATGTGCTGTATTTGATTTACTGCATTTTGGAAATAAATTAATTTTGGTTTTGACTTGGTTATGCTTAATGTCAGTGCTGCAAGAGAGAAAAACAATAATGTAATTTATCTCATTTACTGGGAGTGTCTGGGGAACTCAAACTGAAGAACTTTATGCAAAAGTTAATATATATTTGGAATACGTGTATTCTAAACATCCATGTAGATGTTTAGAAACTAACAGGCTTTATGTCCAACTTGCACCCAATGGAAAAGTACTCAGTGATTTCAGAACCTTTGAAGGAGAACTTAAGTGAATTTAGGAAGATATTAACTTTGTTCCAGAGATGGATGGGATTAAGAGGTCAAAACAGAAAGTAACAGAGCAGAATAGAGCCTGAACCTGACAGACCAATCAGTTGTTTTCATAGATTTTTAAGCAAGAAAGTGCTATTATAAACATCTTTTCTGACCTCCTGTGTATTGCAAGCCGGGAAATTCAATCCATGGTTCCTGCATTAGAGGAAACTGCTCTGCTCTATTTCATAAATGCTTGTCTTGTTTGTTTTCTTGGGTAATGTTTTACTTTCTCAGGGTGCAGAATACCAGCCGTTAGAAAGCCAATTTTGGCTAAGTTTGCTGCGGATTTGTTTTAAGCGTTTCAACACGTACTGTATAAACAGAGGCTGTGCAAAGCAAACCTACTGAAAACAGCATCGTCACCGCACAGATCTGCTTCCATCGCTGCACAATACTTGGCTAATTTTTTTTTCCCTCTCTCTTCCAGTTACAGAGAGCTCTTTCTGTTTGCTCAAGAGCCTGCTCCCTCTTGGACCCCTCCTATACCTGTTCTTACGGTAAATCCAAGATGAATATCCTCACCATAGTGAAATATTTGCAAGAGTGACGTGGATATTGTTAGTGAAGGAATGCTACAAAATGAGGATAAGGCTCGTTTGCAAAGGAAATACTTTTCTGGAAAGCCACGTCCAGCTCAGGGAACCAGAAGGGAGGAGACTGGAGTCCTGGCCAAAAGATGTCAGAGGGTAAAATGAGATATTTGAGGACAAAAGTGAGAAACTGGGTGGAAGTGCTAATTATGGACTATTACATCTTCACATTCGCTATAAACACAGCAATGTGCCCCCCACATTGAGAAAATCTCTATATTTCTGTTCCTACCAGCACACCTTTAGTGACTGTATTTATCTTCCCCCATTTGATTGAAACAAGAGATGTGGAATCTCAGATGGGAATTTAACCAATCACACTATTTTATTCTCTCCCACTTCTTAGATGTAAAGAAGTCTGAATTTTCTATGAATATTTAAATACAAATTGTAGACAATATATTCAGATCTCTTAATATAATAGAATGTAGTCCAATACGAAAGACAAAAATTCACTGAATTAGAATAACTTTTCCCTGGAAACCCTTGCCTCCCGCAGAGGCTGACGGTTGTGTGTACAGAGGTTTTGCATGTGCCGTGAGTGCAGGATCCAGAACTCCTGCTGCCAGACCCTGGAGACCATCAGCTTCTGTCATCCTGCAGGTGACCCTGGTACCCGACTGAGTCCCTGCATGTGCATGAGGACCACTGCTCACGTTTTCTGTTGCAGAAAGGGAGCTTATTTTGACAACTGCTCTAGGGTCTCATCTTGTGAGCACGGAATCATGGATTCTCTAGATTTGGGTTGGAAAGGACGTTAAAGCCCATCCAGTGCCACCCCCTGCCATGGGCAGGGATACCTCACACTGGGTCAGGGGGCTCCAAGCCCCATCCAGCCTGGCCTGGAACACCTCCAGGGATGGGGCAGCCATTTAGCATAGTGTCTAACCTAAATCTACCTCCCTCCAGTTTAAAGCTGTTCCCCCTCCTCCCATCACCCTGGCCCTTGGAAAAGCCCCTTCCCAGCTTTCCTGGAGCCCTTTCAGCACTGGGAGCTGCTCTAAGGTCTCCCCAGAGCCTTCTCCTCTCCAGACTGGACAACCCCAACTCTCCCAGCCTGGCCTCGCACAGGAGGTGCTCCAGCCCTCGGATCATCTCTGTGGCCTCCTCTGGACTCACTCCAACAGCTCCATCTGGAGATTCCAGAACTGGACACAGGACTCCAGGTGGGACCTCTCAAAAGCAGAGCAGAGGGGCAGAATAGCATCCTTTAGATAATACCTCAAGGCTGTGTTTGCCGTGACAGCACCAATCCTGGTCGAATTACTCAGACAAACAACGTGTATAATTGTTTGGTAAACTGTGTATGATACATTGCCAGTATTCTGTGCCTCAGCTCCTTTTTTCCTTTCGTTGTCACATTTCTAGATAATAGAATTCCTCTGCCACTTGCAAGAATAACAAAGTATTGCTTTCGTCTTTAACTTCTATTCCAAATGCCCAGGCTGCTTTAAAACTTGACGTTTTGAAATAACAGCGCCTCTTGTGGCGCTGCTGGGCAGACTCCTTAGCTGCTGTCTTGAAACATCATGTTTTATGTAAACTGATTTGTTGATGGAAACACTTGATTCTGTGGCATTTTTTCAGTCACTGCTTTATCTAAATTATAATCCCAAGTAATTTGCAAAAGGCTTTGAAGTGAAAAAATAAACAAAGTAAAAAGGAAAATCTCAGATAAATACATTGCCAGAAACACATATTATTGATTTCATTATTAAACATTAATTGTTTAATTTTATTTTAAGTAATCTTTTCAGCCAAAGCAATATATCAAACTCATTAAAAAACATTTATCAAAAAAAAACAGACATGAAAGAATGAAAATGATGGGAAAAAAGAGTTTGTTTCATTTGGAATAGGCAAAGAGCAAGAAATTAAGAGAAATGCTGTCATTCAGTGGTAATGTTTTTCATTGCCTGCCTCTTTGGCACAAGGTCAGCAGGTTGTTTCCCGGGGCAGCACGCGGCGCCTCGGCACGCCAGCGCCTCAGTGCAGGATGCTGCTTGCAGAAGATGCGCAACGTCTTTCAGATCCAGGCTGGTGTTTGTGTAAGGTTCTGCCGTGCCCCTACAGGGTCCTTCTTGTGCAGGTTGGCAACTTTGCATCAACTTTCCCATCTCTTTAGGGCTAAGTGCGTATAACTGCGTATAACTGCACTCTCACCCAGCTCAGGAGTCTTTCCTGTACGTCCTGAACCACCGGTGCTGCTGAAACGCTTGGTGCTTACAAGGTGAAGAGGGGTTCTTCCTTCAGTTACTACAGCAGATTCCACGCATCCTTGATAGCTGGGGCTGCACGGGCAAAGGAATTTCTCCTGGAGACAGCAGATCCCTTCAAACAACGTGGAAGCATAATATAACCTTCTAACACACTGAACATAAAATTCAAGGCACTTTAAACAGGATGTTTAAGTTGTCTCTTGGTTTGGGGGTTATTTTTTCCTTCCTGTAAATGAGAAAGTACTTATTTTAGCCTATGACTTCTTACCTTTTGTGAAAACCAGAATTAAATAGCTGGGGAATCCCTGTGTTTTTTCATTAACACAGGCTGGATGATGTACAAATTTGCTGGTGTTAAATTATGTCCAAGAGTCACTCAAACCCTGGAGTTTTACGAAAAATAAAAAGAAAATATATGACCAATACCGTGTAGGCAGAGGACTCTAACCGTATATTAGAGTATCTAGTACGTAATGGTTTGGTTTCCATTTTTTAACGGATTTTTCTCTGGAAGCAGATTTTGCCTTATGAAACTGGAAAGTATCTAGAATTACGCTTTGAAATTGTAAAAGTGCATTTCTTTTTTTTGAAAGATGAGAAGCATAAATACAGCGACTGACCTGGTGTAGAAGAACTCTGGTGTCGACATGAGAGGGAGCAAACGGGGAGCAGCCAGTGTGTGTTGCAGGATGTGTTATTACCATCACCAGTTAAAAGTAACAGTGTGGCAAAGCCAGCAATAAAAAGGAAAAGGTCTGTCCAGCTTCCCAGATCTGAATGCATAAATTTAGCAGAGCAATTATGCCAAGTTCTTCTCTGTGTGAAATATTTGGAAAATACAAACACTGAAAAAGCCTCCCACCCTAAAGAAAGTCAGGAACCATTGAATTTTTGAGAAAAGTTATTTTTCAGAATAGAATCCAACAAAGAGGAATTAAAAATCATTACCTGAAGGGTATTTAAGGATATTGCATGGCTCAGGAACTCAAACACAGTCTGTGTGCTGCATTTTCCAATCAAAACACACTGGGATTTCATATGTTCAAAATTCTGTCCCTTTTTTTGAGGAGCTAAAGGAGAGAGAGATACCAGGGGGTGCACAGACACTGTAGGTGCAGGCATCTGCAGGTTATGAAGGTGGAGGATAAGTGTCCGTGTGTCTTTCAACATATTCACTTCTTAAAACATCTGTCTTCACTCGAGGATTTTAAAGGGTAGTTTTCTGTTCCATTTGGAGACCATAAGTGAGAGAAACATGACTGCGCCAAACTTGACTCTTCTGGACGTTGCAGGTGGTAGATCCGTACTCTTTGAGGAATTCAGTGCTACGCGTTGCAACAAAGAACGTTGTGCTCTCAGGATGTCAAGGTTGAGAAAACCGAGCTGGTTTAGTAACTGGGAGGTGATTCAATTTTTATGCAGCTGCACAGAAAATATGGTACCTCGTGTCCTGGAGCTCGTGCTGCTCTGCACAGAGGGTCTGGTTTGGCGCTGCCTGGTAAGCAGTGACTTGGTTTCTCCAAGATGAAGCTGTGGGGCTGAGCATGGCGTGGTCTTTTCTAATGGCTTTGTGATGGGTGTGAGCACCCACAAACCCAGAGAACAAACCAGAACTGCAGGTGCATTTGTGAGGAGGCACAGGGAGGTCTGGAGGAACTGAACAATAGAAAGGTGGGGAGGCGCCGACGGGGCAAGAAAGTTTAAGCCTGGCTAACACAGTGAAATAGCCAAGGAGGGGCGAGCTCAGAGTGATTTCTTTCTGGCTTTTGTTTCCAGATAAGTTGATAAAGATTCATTCCAATTAATCTGCATCCGTTGAATGTTGTCTGTGTGTCTTCGTGGCTGGAATGGTGCTTTGGTCATGTCTTGGCAATGCTAGCAGAGCTTAAAGCTTCTTATGTCCGTGAATTATAGAATCAATCCCTTCAAACGCATTTTAAATTGATCTTTGATTGGACCACATGGCTGTTGGATAAGGTACCCTGGTATTAGTCAATTTGACTTGGAAAGATGATGATTCAAATTAGAATTGAAAGATGACTTATATTGAGCAGCTGCAGTCTGCAGAGGGGTTTTTTTTCTTCTTTTTTTTTTATTAGTGTGCCGCTCTGTTTGTGAAGTCCTTGCTGTGAATACTAATGTCTGTGCCCAGGGCTGTGTCCGGAATTGCCAGCTCGGGCATTTGCATTAATGATCTGCGCCCTGGAATATTGCTTTAATCCTGTCTTCAGCTTACTCAGAATCTATGACACAAAATGTTTCTATATCCTCTGCTTGTAAGGACTTATTTATATCTAACATAGTTACGCAGAGCTGGCTACTAGTTTGAAGGGTTTGCTTTTACCGCACTGTGTGCCTTCTCTGTTTTAATAATTTAAATTTAGTATGAAGGTCTTGAAAGAGTATGTTTGAGATTAAGGTCCTAAATTCCGAAGGGGAGGTTGTAAATAGGCACCCAGTTTGCAAGGGTGACTTCTTGGTGACATCTTAATGTCAGGCACCTTCTGGTTCCAGTCTCTCTCTCACGTGCAGTTTTATGACCAAATCTCATTTCTAAACTCAGCAGATTTTAGCTAATAATTAAATTTCATGGTGAAATTATAACTAGCTGTTTCCCCTTATCCCCTGCCAAAGAAGATTTGTAGAGGCAAAACTGACAAGTCAGGACACTTGGACATTTATATCTGAAAGCTCTATTGTGTCAGCTTCTTCAGAGCCATCTCATGTGATTGCCTTGTCAGCTGCATCAATAATAGAGGGTAAAGATCAATCTGTAATGAAGAGAGATGAGATAATTTTGTAAGTGTAGAACTGTGATTCTTCCCCGATAACTGGAAGCTGCAATTACGGCGGTCAAGTTGGATGTTGCTCTCCAAGCGCTTTGTAGACCCGTAGTTTGGAATAGCCAATGATAAATACAATTAAAGCACCACAGCAGCACATTGCTGGTGAAAGTTTGTGGAAAAGCAGTTCGCATCCTCAGATTTTAGACTATAGTTTAGATGTCTAAAGTACAAATACAGCACTTTGTCTTTGATTCACTGTTACTGAGCCTTCTGTGTTTTTTCAGGTACAGGAATTAATTTGTGGGACAGCTGTGGGGGAAAAAGGGAGAAGAAACTGCCCCCTTGGGCAGGTGTCCTGCAGATTCACAGGACATGGAGGAGATTGTCCAGAAAGAGGGAAACCCTGTCTCAAAACCTCATCCCAAGGTGCTGCTTTAACTATGCCATCGCAAAAGAGCAGCAGGGCATGCTCACACATGCAGCATCCGGGGCACGCGGGGTTCAGGAGCGACCAGCATGGAGTGAGTAAAGATGGTTTGTAGATTAAATTAATTTCCTGCTGAGCATGGCGAATATTCAAAACTGTGAGAATTTAAATAGAATATTGCAGGCGCACAACTTCAGAGGTGCGAAAGGTGGTCATGTGAATAACCTTAGCTTTCCCTGTGCCCATCTTGGAGAGAAAACAGCCAGCTAGAGCAGCTTGGCAAGCAACAAAACTGAATTCATTGATGAAATTATTCTCTGAAGTGTGCAGTACAATTTTTCCTTCAATACTAAGTCTGTGGTAGAGAGGAAAGGCTGAACATATGAGGTCAGTCACCTGGTTTAGCTGACGGGGGGAAGCTAAGGGACCCTGCTGCTCAGTGGGTGTATGAGAGGGAAAGCTGCTACTCCCCATCCTGCTCCTGCTGCTTTTGCCATCCGAAGCACCGCTTGCCTCTTCCACATCTCTGCAGTGTCTGGCAGACAAAGGTTGGTTTCCGCACAGGATCGATGCTCACAGAGGGATTATAGTCTCACTATTAGAAAGGTTAAAAGACTGCTAAGGATCACTGTTATCCTGCAGGAACTTTCCTACCAGCTCCTCTCACGCAGGGTTTCGTGCTCCATTTGCCTTCTGCAACATCGCATGATTTCAAAATTGGCGTTGCTACAGGGTCAGCCCTTACCTGAGAGATCATTTTTCCAGGTGACGTCTGTATGTTTGGTACGTGGGAGCGATGCCCGTCCGGCGTAACGCGGCACAGCCCTGCCAAGTGCACCGACGCTGTGTCTGTGCGAGCGGAGCGCTGAACTTTGTTTCTATACAAACTTTCCAGATCTGGGGCTGTAGCCTTTCCAGCATCAAAGATCAATTAGGAGCAATGATGGTTTCTAACCCTTCTCTAAAATCAGTAGTCTGGATGTGGGCAAGAGGCTAATAATTGCAAACTAATACTAATGCAGTGGTAAATGCAAAAGTAAGTACGAGGTCCCCTCCTCATGGTTGGCTTTGCACACTCCGTGGAGACAACACGTGCAGCATCTGCCCTGGCTGATCTCACCTGGGGTCCTGGAGGGGAGCAGTACCAGCTGTGTGTGCATCTTCCAGAGCCAGGAGGTGCAGAGAGTAACCCTCCTCAGCTGCTACGAATGTGTCTTTCTTTGGGGTTGATGCTGCTACAACAGGTAAGACTTGCAGGGCTTTCCATTTTCACTGGGGATGTGTGGAAAGCTGGGCCGTGCTGAAATATGATATAGTGTCTTAATTTAGGTTAATTCATTGCCACGTGTTGGAATGGTTTCATTAATCCACATTTTCCCTTTAATTGACAAATAAGAATTTCCTGGTTCTTGCTGTGGAGGTATCATTCCTGCAGTTTTGTCATTAACTGTTCATCTTGCTTGAGTCGAGCTCCTTGTAGCTCTTTCTTTACCAAGCTACTCAAGTTAAACTAACATTAATTAAATAAAACTAATATTAATTTAGTAGCTGTTTAACACTGCGGAATGCTGAAATATCTGTTTCAACCCATACAGATTTAAAGTGAGAGAAAAAACGAGAGTAGATATAAGCTGACGTCTTCAGAAAAAAATGAACCTAATTAATTGTCTTAAGCCTGGAGGACCCTGAGCGTTTGGAGTACTGGCAAAGTGTTAAACCTCTGAATTCACTTGTTAACAAAGTAACTAATTAAATAATTAGTACAGCGAGTGTGTACTTGGCAGTGTGCTGTCTCACCATGGCCTGGGTTTTAACCAAAAAGAAGCTTTCGCCACTAAAAGAACTTACAGAGCTGGAAGGGTTGGTAAGAGGAGTCAGATTTTAGGTGAGCCAAAAGGAGAAAGCTTTCCTCAGAGGTAATGTCTGTATTTCTGGCATTAATTTATTCACCCACTGATTTTGTTCCACCAGTGCTTCTTAGTTAAAACAGCTCATCTAAGTGAAAGGACGTGTTCTTGGTTAACATCAACATTTGATCAAATAGGACCTTCATGAATTTGCCCCCCGAAAAACTGTATTTTCTGTAAAATTACGTGACTTTCTTTGAAACATTTTTAGAAGAAAATCAGTAACTTCCACTGACTCTTCTAAAATCTTTTTTAAAATGCATTTCAGAAAATTCCTTTCTGAACATGTACAAAAACGGAGCTTTTAAGTCACCGCTACACAGCAACGTTCCCTCGGTTGAGAAATACCACAGTTCAGAGTCAGTTCAGAAAGGTAAGGTGAAACACTTTTACTTTTTCCTATAAAAATATCATTAGGGTTTGGACCAAATGATCGTAGGGGAGTCTCCTAAGGGACAACCTCGTCTTCAGTGTGCTGGAAGAGTTAGAGAGACAGCATACAAACCCGGGCTTTGAGCATTTTCTTGCAGGTAGGTCTACCTGTGAGATATCCAACAAGCTGGTTTCCTTCCCACATAAACTCGGTTTTCTAGGAGCTGCCCCTAGCGGCTCCCCGGCCTCTGATCCGTGCACCGTCCTTACACTGGAATCCCTCCTCATGGCAGTGTTTGCAGTTAATTTCCTGGCGCTGTGGATGAAGAGCAAACAAGATTCTTGCCTCCAAACAGTCACGCATAATTTAAAAATTGCCTTAATTTTAGAAACTGACATTTTGCAGAGTCGGTGGCTGCTGCTTCGCACAGCCTGTCACTTTTAGAAAGGGTAATTAATGTGCACAGACGTGTGCGAGGTGTTTGAACGGTCAGGAATTTACCTGGATTGGGGGTTGTGCACCAGTTGGGTGGTACCTGCCAGGTGCTCCGGCGTTGTCTTTTTTGTTCATTGTGTTACGTTGGCCACTGGTGTTCAAGGCTTAAACAAGACACAGGAGGACGTACACAGACTCTAACCCTTACTTTCTTTTCTGATTGAACTTGAAATACTTTGATTTTAAGAAATGTTTAAATAAAATTTTATTAGACAATTGCATAATTGCAATTGAGGTTTTTAGGGTTTTTTTGGTGTATCTATAATCACTACATAAAAATCAAGAATAGAAAATACAATAAATAGAGCTGGTAGTGGGAAGTCTGACTTCTCATCTCTCTCCTATGCGTCTCTTCAATGGGACATTCGCCCATTAGTGCCTCGGTCAAGGCAGCTCATTATTTTTATGTTTCATAATCTACACACAACAGCAAAATGTGTCTGTTATCTTAATTTTGTGGGTGTTGTGCCTTGAGATGACATCAAAGTGATGGAGACGAGATGGGAATTTTGCAGCCCAGCAATGGGACGCAGAACTGGAGTGTCCTGCAGGGGCCGTGAGACGTGTTTGTCGTGGTCACGAGACAATTTTATTAGAAAAAATTCTTAATTAGATTCTCAGGTATGAAAAAAAATCTGGGTTTCTGGTCAGTGAGGTTCTGTGCTTAAGGCGTGGGAGCAGAGATAGGGCACTGTAGTGAGAAGTGTCGTTTTGAGCCCTTTCTAGTGTGCTGTATTTGCAGGAAAACAACGCTGCCTTGGATTCCTATCCGAATGGATTTTGAATTGATACAGAAATTAGACCTCTCGCTTGGTGTGACATTCAGGAAACGCAGCACAAAATCCAGTGATGTTAAGGGAAGGAAAACGTGTGGCATCCGTGGCTCAAAGGGAGAATAAGTGAATGTTGGAGAGTCATGGCCTGATGAGCTTGACTTCTCCAGATGACTGAGCACGGAATGCCGCAGTGTAATCACTGAAGAGTACCCAGAGTCCTGATTTTCTCCTCCCTCTGTGGAATTTTTAGATGAGTATAACTCTATTGTCCTCACCGAAATAATGCTTTATTTATCAAGCTATGGCTGGGAGAATTTTGTACTTATAACGGAGCACCTTCTGATAAAACACTTGTTGGAAAAGTCACTTCCTTTCTTATCAAGAAAAGGTACAAACGTGCAACTTTTGATTATATTCAAAAGAGCCTATATATTGATTTTCTTCAGCATGATTTCACAAAAATTACAATTGTTTAAAAATCTGTCTTTTTTTTTAAGGAAATCCTTTAAATATTTACTGTAAATAAAGATGAGCCCTTCACAGTCAATTAAACGAGAAATAATACTGCAGTTGTGTAAGAAGTTGTCATTCGGATAATAAGAGAAATCTCTATTTTCATTCACTTCAAAAGATATGAATAGTTTTCTTCTTTCACAAGTGAATTCACTGTCAACATGTTTATCAAAATAGCATGGCTCAATTCACACCTGCCCTGGAGGGGGGGAGTGGGGGTGGTAGTAGCTGTGTTCTACACAATCCAGTGATCTTACAGGGGTGTTATTAACAACAGACTTTTGCTCACAGCTACCATTTCAGACAGTTTAACGCAGAAGGTTATGTAAAATATTAGTGATAATTATGTGATATTTTAAATCCTAAAAACTAGAATTGGTCCAAAATATGATATGGCAGCAATTTTCAGCGAGGATTTATTTTTCATTAGTTTGCATTAGATAAGGTGATTCTCACCTTTTCTTTCATGTATCAAAATTCTTAGATCTACTCAAAATTGTACATCCCACAATATCTTTATTAAAAATAATTTTTAATTTTAATACATTACAAAAAATCAAGAAGGAGAATAAGAATGTCTCAGATATTAATAGATACGTGTTATTGCTTTTATGATTTTCTAATGATTTAAAAAATCTGTTCTTTTGTTATTCTGGGAGAGGCCAGATGGCCAGCTAATGTGGAGCCTGTAAACAGAGTCAGCATACAATCCCAAACACAGTCACTCACGATAATTTTGCAAGCACTTTCAAAGCCAGAAAAGAGCCAGGTTCCCCAAGCTGTGTTTTGGATCTGACTCCCTTTTGCATCCGTTGTTTTAGACAGAAGGAGTGTGGAGGCCGATGAGCTGAGTGATGGAGGAAAGCCGTTGCGGTTTTGCTTTCAAAAAGTCTTCGATGGCTCTCATGGGCCGCCCCGATGGGACCCTTGCAGTCCTGCAGCCACCGTGGGGAGACCCAGCTTTAGTTCTGCATCTCCCCTGGTGCTATCTGGTTCTCTTCTGTGGAAATCAAATCACGGAAATGTATATGGGAAACGAAAACCACAGCCAAAATACCACTGAATTTCTTATTCCACAAGACTGGTAGCTCTTTCTTCCCAAGGGCTGCAAGCTGTGACACATCAGCTCGTGCATCCTCCTGGGCTGTGCCTGTCGTTTCTTTGTTCGGGTTTTTTTAATCAGCAGGGGAAAAAAGCATTTTATGGGTATCTATATAAAATAGAAATATAAATATTATCTGCTATTCAATTCATTAGTAATGATTATTTCAGTATTGGCTTTGTACGTCGGGTTTAAGGGGTTGGGTCTGTGCTTGACAGTTCTGTCCCGTGTCACAAGTGCAGGGGAAGATCTGTGATCACATGGCTTTACAGTGTTTTTGCTGTAGCACGTTCACAAGTGCTGCCAGCAGGGAGGCAGCTCCAGCTTCACTTAAACCAGTTAGGCCAGTAAAGCAGACTTGTTTGTAACTGTCCAAGCAATCCCTGCTAAACTGGAACAAGAGTGAGAATTAGGGTTGTTCCAAAGAAGAGGAATAAATCCATATGATTGTGACTTTCACATCCTTAGGGTGGTTTAAGGTGTCACAACATACAGTCATTTATTTTCAAATTGCCAGCTTTAATTTCGTGGTAATGTTGCTAAATCCCAAGGCAAAGACTGGGTAAAAAGAAATTCTTCCAGAGCAAAGGGCTCATCTGACCTTATACCTCTTCCATTCTATCCAAAAGATCACTGGAGATTGTTCTTGATCTGCTCTTGCAAGAGACTTCTTTATTAATGTAGTAATATAGAGATTTAATTAGACCACATTCTGTATTTAGCTTCTCATACTGTCAGCAACAAAAGGTGCAAGTAAGGCAGATCATAAATTACGTCATCTTGAGGGGTTACTTCATCAGCTCTGCTCTGCAGAGTGGGAGCAAGGTGACAGAAAAAGAACAGAACCGAGGAGGATAAGGGGAAAGGAATAATAGAGATGCTCATCACCGGCTTAGATGTGCTCCTGCTTAAATGAAAAGCGATTTTAATATAGCGAGACTAATTCTGGCCCCTTTTGCAAACCCTGTGCAGAGTGCAGGGCTCCTAATAATATGGATAAATGTGTAAAGGAAGGACTGCAAGTGGCAGTGAAGCCGGATGGCAATGTCCTAGGTGACAGTAACGGCTTATAAAGTTTTTACCTCTGGGTTGCTCCTCCAAACCCAGTCTAGGTCATTACTGAGAGAAAGTCATTATCATCTCATGAATGCCATCAGATGGCACTCAAAATGTTAAGTATCCCTTTCTGCAATCGATACATCAAAAATCTTTCCATCAGCTCTGTGTGATCAGTGACTCGCTCACGGTATCACTCTTCACCCGTAACCTCTAATTTTATCATATCTAATATAAGTCATCACCTGTCAAGGATATGTCAATATCCCATGGTTAACCAGCCATCATCGTTTGAAAGCTCACAGTCTGTAGGACAGGCTGAAAAATTTATTTGTTTTGTGTCCAATATGATTTTCTTACTGTCAGTGTCTTACGTTAACATTTCCCCTCTCTTGGTCTGCGGTGGAGGTTATCTGATGCAGTAGATGTTTACTACTAGAGAGTGAATAATTAAACAATATTTTTCATCTCTTTGTGTCTTCTGTTGTTGATTGCAGAGGTGGTTGGAGGGAATTAGCACTGACTTTAGCAATGTATTATGTGCATCCAGTCTTCCAAGATACAACTAATAGTGACACTGCAGCTCCAATGGTGCCAATGCTCAATACAGGAAAATCTTATTAATAATATACTTAAAGTTTTTATGTAAGAAAACTTTTTCTTTGGTATCGTAATCCTCCAGTGTCCTTCTGGATCTGAATGTCAACAGCTTCAGTCCTTGCGAAGAGCAGTGGGGAGGGGTGTTTCAGTGATGTTCATAGTGGGGAGTTCTTCCTTCTCTATTTTGGTCCCCTTGGGTTCATCTCTGTGTATTAATATCTTCCTTAAGTCCTCTTTACCATTTGTGGTTTGTCTTAGCTACAGTTTGAAACCTGCACAGCTTCTCCAGCCTCATGGGACCTGTGGGATGATGGTTTGTTACCTGGCAGCGACCTGAGTTCGTCAGACCTTGACCACATGCAGCCTTGGCTGGGTGAGGGCAGAGGGGACTTGGCCACTGACCGGCACTGAGGGTTTAAAGAACACCATCACCGTCGTGTTGGAACAAAAGTCTCTGCTGAAGCTCTAATCCTTTAGTAAATGTGACAGTCCTTCAGGCCAAGGGGTCACTTCCCATTGTCCAGTGAAATCACAGCGGTAGACACACAGCTGGAAATACAAGTGAGGCAGGAGCCAAGGAAGTGACTTTAGGGAAAGAACAAATTATTATCTCTTTAAAGCAGAGGTGCTTAAAAGACAGAGACAGAACTGAGATGAGAACTAGTAAGATTTTTTTTTTTCTACAGAGGAGAATGTATTTTCTTCTTTTTTTTTTTTTTTTTGGTGACCCATAGAGATTATAAGTAATTTTTAAATAGGATTATACTCTCAAGCCTCACTTTTCCAATTTCCTTAGCACTATTTCTACAAAGGCTCATGCTGGTGCGACTAGAACGATTACTTTTATAGACAGCATGCTTTTTCCCATCCACAATGCAAGCAAGGCTGAAAATGGAGAGCTATTAAAAGCCTTGCTCCAAATTCAGATGGTGAACTCTGTACTGGCTGTTGGAAAGGAGGGATGCTTCAGGTAAGCGCTTACTGCCCTTGCCATATACAAAACCCCAGTTGTTAAAGGAGAGGATAAGATCTCTGTGCACAGTTGTGCTTGGGGAATCACTTATGAATTCACTCGCGCATACAAAATAAGGTTAATATCTGTGCACTTCGATAACTAAGTCTCTAGATAACATTTCTCATGCAAGTGCAATGCCATTTCTGTAGAACCCACACGTACATAAAATAATGAGTGCGCAGATGCCCTTTTGTGTATGTGCTTGCTACAAGCAAAAAGGAGATGGGTGCATGGACTCGTGCAACTGCTTTTGCTTCAGAACAGTGCCCCGTAAGAGAGAAGTGAATCTGGCTCCATACTCTGGACATCAATTGCCAGTCTTTGATAACTGATGGGTAAATTCCTTTCAGCTCAGAAAAGCAGAAAACCTGCAAAGTTATGGATTTTTCTGTCTGGAATGCACAACAGGTAAAGAGGAGCAAGCAATGCTTCCCTGAACATGTTCCCCTTAAATTCCCCTTTTCTAAAAGGAAATTAAAGCAGCTGTTATGTTTTGACAATATTGTGATTTTCTTACTTATATCGTTTCTGCTCCCAGGTTGATGGAAAGCGTCAGGAATCATTTTGATGCCGGGCAAGAGGCTTCCTTTGTACTTGCTGTAACAACAGGGCAGAGCTGGCCTAGGCAAGAATCTTGCACGTTGCCCCAGTCTCCCATCACCCAAGTTTTCCCTCTCCACTCCCCACTCAGATCAGCTCTGCTGAGGGTGCGGTGTGATTAGAAGCTGTGCGAGGCCGTTCTTTCTCGCACGTGCAACTCTCTTTTTAACAGACCACCACAACCAGCAGCCTGGCCAAACTGACTTCCCAGCTCTGCAAAGAGAAACAGATAAAATATATTTGAAATTACTTTGGAAAATCCAAGGGGGAGCTGTGTCTTGTGGTCCACATGCAAAAATCCTAGAGTTTCTTGCAAATCTTTTTTATTTTTTTTTCCAAAAGCACGACTCATTATATTTTGTTTTAACTTGCACGGCTTCTTCTGAAATATTTATATATGTGTATACATATATATAAGAATGGAAATAAAGGCAGTAGCTGAAGCAATTTTGAAGAAAAAGCAAGAGGAGGAGGATTTGCCAAGAGCTGTAATGAGAAATAGACTCCCAGTTTCATAAACTCCATGTGAGTACCGGTATATCTACCTCAGCTGATGTGTCACAGGGCTCCAGAGCCCGTCCTCCAGGGGAGACTGGACAGGATGCTCTGGGGTTACTTGGTGATAATGGGCAGGATGACGGCGGGCAGGGAAAAATCATTGTGGGCAGAAAACTGCTCATGGCTCGGACCTGAGATCCCCCAAACCGAACGGCACAAGTCTTGCCATCTCTATGATCAAATGGGGAATATACGTAGTTGCACACAGCACTCCTGTTAGGTCCCAGGCAGTAGGTGTGCAGAACTCCGGAATATATTGACTGAGAAATAGGAGAGCCAGGCTGCAGAGCGAGAACAGAGAGACAAGTGTTCTGTTTAACCCAGGAATTGCCATTGCCAGTTGGAGTCTCCAGTAAAAGCGAGTGTCTTTGAACCATGAAGGTAAAGATTGCTGGAGATGTCTGATTCTGTGCTGCGGATCAGACGAAATGTGACAGTTTGTCTTGATAATGCTCTCCATTATGTTTTTTACAATTTTATTTTGCTTGAAGGCATGAATTTCAAAGGAGTTGCATTCTCATAATATTGAGATGTGGTGCTGGGTCTCAGGAAAAAGGGACAAAGAGGCAGAGAAATTCACTAATGTAGATAAATAGAAGAAAATGAGATCTACATGAGAAGTTTTATTAAATTTGGAATCAGCTGCTGGACCTGAAAGATGGAGCTAAGTAAAAGCATGAAGTTAACTAGGGGAAAAATGAGTTTGAAGCATGAACAGAACTCAAATTCATCTTTGCCAGAGAGGCAGGAGGCTTGCTGTGACCTTGAGAGCTGTTTTAAGTGCCATTCATGCACAAGCCCTCCGGCGGCATGAGAGAAACCTTCTCAAACGGCAGTTTTTATTTTGGTGCATTTAACATAGAATTACCGTATACCATGTGCTGTAATTTATGTTAAGTCTTTAATCCAGGCTGCTGAGAAACTGGGTAAACTCACCGGCACGGGAACGTGAGCTCCGGAGGCCAGCATCTAAAGCAGCTCCTGTCTCTTCGTGGTGCGTCGTGGAGGGCAGGTAGATACGTCCTTTGCGCGGTAGCTTACTGGGTGAGGGTCTCTCTTCAGATGTGTTTACAGTGCCTACAAGTAGGGGCCCTTGGTCACTGCCAATGTAGTACAGGTGACAGAGGCTGGGAAAACCCCCAGTAACCGTACTAGGATCTCCAAATCAATATGTGCACAGGTTACTGGTATGCTGTGACTGCTGCTTCCTCTACTGATTGGCGTAAAGTTCTTCTGCTTTTGTTGTCATGCAAGAGAAGTCGTCCTTCCTCCATGGACAAGTTTTCCCTCTCCACTACCCACTCAGATGGGCAAGCATCCCAAACCAAATGTTGCCTGTACCCCCACAGCCATGGGGTGGCTGAGCTCCTCTGAGCAGATGTTCTGCCCAGCTCTGTTCGGATAAGTCAACTGGGAAAGGAGGTGCTGCTTTTATGTGCAGGATCATAAAATAAATGAGATTGGAAGGGACTTGAGGAGGTCGGCGAGCACAGCCCCGTGCTCAGTGCTGTGTGCGCTCCATCGCTAATGGCGAGGCTGTCGTTCACTGCTGTGTGCCCAGGGAGATAAATAATAATGGGAATGCATGCAGAATAATACAGTGACACTTTAAGAAATATCCCAGACATGTACCCCTACTGTCCACGCACACTTCATACTAACAAGGTATTCAGTAGAGCTTTCTTGCAGGTAAACTTCATCTTGCTGATCCTCTATGGGTTCATTTTTTCTTCTCCCATTTTTTTGCTACTTTTTCCTTTCTGTCCAGTCATAGATGCTCTGTCTCTTTCTTTTAACATCTTGTTCTGTATGTGCAGACTCTCTCTCTTTTTTTTTTTTTTTCCTTTTAGTTAACTGTAATTATACAGCTTTTTAATTGATTTATTTAAATATGGGTTTGTGTGGTTAACAGTAATCCCCCTGCTGGTCTAATTTCATATAGTATATTTAATTGAGACTCCTTTTGCAAGAACACAACTTGCAAAAATATGTGTGGCAAACACAATCCCTAGCCATAAATTGTACTTTATTCCTGCTCTTCTGATTAGATTTTTATTTGCATTACATTAACTTTTTTTCTCACTAAAATCCTGTCACGTACGCTTTAACCACTCCAGCAAATTAATTCCTGCTATATTTAATGCCACGTACAGAAACGCCTTTATGGGTCTCCTAATTGTTCATTTCAACCATTCTAAAATTACTTCCCTTATATTAATTGGGGACTCATTGCATTTTCGAGAAGACAGAAAGATCTTTTGCAAACCACATTAACTGGGCAGATGTTCTGAAATAGGTTAAATATTACCCAGTAAGTGCTGACACAGCTCATCAGTCACATCGCTGCGACAATCACTCTTTCCATAATCTAATACAAGCTAAATGGCAGCATGAGGAAGGCAGTGTCAGAAGTGATGGACTGACATTATTGACACTGGTTTTACATCTAGAGTCATGCTTTAAAGTAACCAGAGCAATTTCATCATCCATGATCAGAGAATGAAAGCCCCCTTCCTTGTAACTATCAACGATGCCACGTGAAAGGAGCAGTATTTGGTTTGTATTTCATTGTTCTTTTGACCAAACACTTTGCAAAGAATGTCAGTGCTGGTTTACAGGTGGCAAAAGGAAGATTCAAGCAAAGGAAGCAGCTATCTGGGCAAACTCATCCTGCATACGCAGAATAGGTAGGTAAAAAAACAGATCAAGACTTTCAAGAGCCTGGGTCTCCCCAGCTCGTCCTGACTAACTCCTGGGAACAGTCAGTTCATTAACGGGGTCGTGTCTATCCCTCTCTTCAAGCATATCTTACCAGCAACCCTTCTAACAGGGCAAGAGGGTCTCAGGATGTGCATTTACATACAAAGAGCTAAAAAGACTTCTCTAACCCTAGGAGCAGACAAGAGGTATCTCAGGCAATTGCCAATGTTCTCTTGCTAAATCCTTCATAATAGTGTTTTTCTACTGTGTCAGCAGCTACGCGATACTAAAGCAAATGGCACAGGTACCCTGACAGCCAGTTTCAATGACCAGAAGGCAAGAAATGCCAAGTTCCCTTATTTTAACAGCTAGATGAATTATGTTTGATCAAAGAACAAATCTAAGCATCATGGTTCTTAACTAAGCCATCAAAAAATAGCCTCAGGAAATATCTGGAGCTCTTAGTTTTATAGCTGAATGTTCAAGACCATTTAATCTTTTTCATATATTCTACAATAAAATGGAGACCTGAAGCCTTCCAAGACCAGCCACCGCATGTGCAGACAAAAATCCAGGTATTTAAAACCAGATACATCCAAACAGGAGTTCAGCAACTAATTTTCAGTCTTCCATTGCTGGGTGTCTTTGAGAAGCCTGCTTGCTGAGTCAGCTTTTGTATTCGCTTGTGCTCCCTGAAGGAGGCTTTTGTATAGCATTTACATAAACCTCTCTGTCTGATGCTGTGTGGCCAACTTTAGCTGTGACATCGAGCTGGAAGATGAAGCACAGAAGTTTAAGACAGCCATTGGCATCTCGGTCAACCTTTATGTACAATTCCTGAAATTTGTGTCGCCAGTGCGTTTTCTGCGCGGCTCTCACAGGGGCACGTTGGGTTTGGATGGCGTGGTGTTGTCTTGGAAAATGGGCCTGTGTGTCATTAGTATTACTGGTTATGGAGTGCTCGTTCCTGAAGGCTGATCCTAACTTCATCCCCCAAAGGTGTGTTGTCTTAAGAAATCATCTGGAAGTCCTGTATGGAATATGGAAGCCAAATAGTAATAAGACCTTACGTTGTGACGGGGGTATCACTATGGGTTTCCAGGTGTAAAATTCCACAGTAGAGCTCTGATGAGCCCAAGCAGCTGAAAGAAACACCGAGACTTTCAAAGTAGGAGGTATTTGAAAAGCCATTGGTTCAAATCACATTAATGAGGTGGGGAAAAAAAATATGCTCTGACAATTCTTGAAAAGTAACTGTTACGGAAATTTGCTTTCATAAAGTCACTTGTGCACTTCAAACTACTGTTAAGACATCAGAGTTGTCAACAAGCACAGCAGCTGGGACCGACGGCGAGTTTGGGGAGGACATGGATGAGCAGCTCTAACAACCACTACCTCTGAGAGCAGCATTAGCTCTAAAAAAAAGTCACATTATGCCATAAAAATACAGCACTCCGATGCTGTATTTGATGCAATAACGGACAATGATGGCAGATGTGCAGCTGTTCCTTCCTTTTATCAGCTTATCTTCAAAACTTATACACTAATTCATGAAGTAATTCTACAGATAAGTTCAAAAGCTGTTTAAGAAGTTTTCATAGATCAGCGTTTGCATTATCAGATTAATTTTGCCAACAACGAATTTTTCCTGTAACGGAAAAAAAACGTGTTTACCTTACAGAAATAATGGTGCTGAAATTGGTTACGTTGAATGTTCCTGCAACTGAGTGCAACTCTATTAACATTAATGAGATTCCCTTCCCCTGTTTTTTCATGCTTCTCCCTTAGCAGTTCAGTCATGAAGTCTTTAGCTATTGGAGTCAAACTCAGTCAATATGGAAAAATCTCTATGTGCTTTGTTTACAAAGAGCCGAGCAATAAATTAATTAAATCAGTCAGGGAAAATAAAAAGTTCCTGGTAGTATGAAAACACTTTGAGTAGCTGTACGGACAGAAAAGTAAAAAAAAACCCAGCATAGTCACAAGTTCTGTTGAGTTTTATTTTTTCCATGAACACTTCAAGTTTCTATGAAAGTTGCAAGTAAAGAAGATGTTTGAACCATTTCAGTCTGCTCTAAATGAGGAATGAGAGCTCTGTTGGGAGCTCTGTACCTCATTATTGTGTCAAAAATTAGGTGAGAAGAACTGAAATAGAAGGAGGAGCCTGAATTAACAAAACAGCTCGTGTATCTTATGTGTTACAGAAACAAATTCTGAATCTGAACAGGCGGTTCAAAACTCCCGGCAGGATTTCAGTGTTAGCTCACCGAACAGTAAATGTTTGCTCAGCTCCGTCTTCAAACACTTCCAGTATTTTGACCCCTCATTCGTAATCCTCCAGCGTTACTTTCAAATATTCTGCTTTCACAGTGTGTTGAAATCAGTCATGGAGGTATTTTTGACTCCTGGTTTCTGGCCAGTTTTGCTGCTACCCCATGGCAGCTCTGGGGGACTCCCATCAGGGGCAGAAGAGCTGGGCACAGTAGCCCACAAAGTTGTGGCAGCAAGGGGGTGACTGCGCTGGGCGTGTGAAGGCTCCGCACACCCGCTAGGTGCAGTCAAGGATCGCCCGGGTCAGAGAATGTTCTGCCAGCGCTCGGCCGCGGCTGCGGTACAAAAGGCCAAGAGCCGCAGGAGGTGTTGGGGGCACACGCGGGGCATCGTCGCTGCGCCGTGCCGCTGCAGTGGCAGGGAACGTTTAGGTGTCAGAATGATCTGAGAAAGGTCAGAGAGGCCAGAGAAATTCCTGTGCAGTAGTTTCATTCTGTCCTTTACTGCATCACTTGAAATGTCACATTCTAGAGGAAGCCACGTTGGATCATAGAGTCCTTTATCAAAAATCAGAACATTTAGACCATGTGTTGGCTAATTGAAGCAGTGCCACCAGAATACTTTCCATTACTGCTGCCAGAAGTGTTTTGCTTGACCGCACTTAAACCTATTTTATGTGCCTATGACACCGCTATCTCCAAAAGCGCAGTGAGAATTTTAATCCGGCAGGAAAAAATTGATAACTTTTATTATGACATAATTATTACTGAAGTATTAAAGGAATTAATTTAATTAGTGTATTTCTTTGAACCAACATTACTTTCAGCCTTACAGTGGTCAGGCATGTCGGGTCACAGCATCTTTGATATTATTTTAAAATTCAATTTAAAATCTAATTCGTTGTAGGTGAACTACTATTCCTGGAGGGTCAGCTGCCATAGTTTCCTTATTCCAATCGGATGATAACTTCCAGATTAGTTGTTTGACCTCCTCTATACTCGTAATTGAAATCAGAATTTACATTTCAGGAATACTTCTCTTGTAAGTTGTTTGGAAAAGCAGGGCTTCTGGGATTTGACCGTTGCACAGCTTAGGTCTTCTCTGTTGACACTAAATATATTGCTGGGAAGGTGAGAAGTCCTGTGCTTCCAACAGGAGCCGTGTGCTCCAAAACTCCTTTATTAACTGCAGAGAAATAGGGTTACTCATAACGTGAATCGCTACTCGGTGTGAGCAACAGCCCGACCCTCAGGTCTGCACTAATCTGCAATCAAGGAAATCCCTGCTGATCTTGCTCACCTGAGGAAAAGTGGATTGAGCATCACCAAAAGCTGAGGAGGAAGCGACCTAGGAAGACATATAAAAGGACTCCTCTTAGCTGGTTTGGTCTGTTTGCTTGTGGGTTGTGTTGTTTAGGTTGGGGCTTTTTTGTGAGTAGCTAAGATTTTTAAATCTTAGACTTTTTTTTTGGTGACCGGGTGTTTGATGGTGCCTTTTCAGAGAGCGGCTCTGTCAGGGCTTCAGCGCAAAGGATGCGGCCGCGGTGGAAATAAACAAGGGGCATGCATGTGAGGTACCTGCTATCGGTGTTCTGCAGTTGAAACTGCGTATTAGGTAAGGTTATTTCTTTACTAATCATGTCATAAAACGTGCTTGTGAGCTTTTAATTTTAATTGATTTTGTTGTTATATTGCAAGATGGTTTTAAAATAAGATGCTTACTGTGTCTGTTAAACACTGCCTCGCCAGGTGATGTTGTGTAAGCAGGACGTGTCCGGCAGCGCTTCGGGGCAGGTGGAGGTTCCTGTTAGAGGCTCTGTGTGGTTTATGCACAGTGAGAGCAGCGCGGGGAAATGCTCTCAGGTTCCTGGGTGCTTTCTCCAATTTCAGCTCAGCAGAAAAGAACCTGAGCTTTTCTTCAGGGCTTTAATCTGGACGAGGTAACCACGATGTTCCTGTGCAGATGTTTCTGCAGCCCTGGGCAGGATGTGTTTTAGGGCAAACTGAGCTGGAGGTTCCTCAGGGGAGCACGGTAAGGGCTGAGCTCAGTGCAGAGCCCCGCCAGTCCCTGATGCTGTGGAGAGCCCCCTCTCCACTCCTCCAATAGTGATGGGCTAAGAGACGACTGCTGCCCGGACCCTTTCCGTGGCAGCCTGACCTTGTGACTCTTCTGGACAGCAGACAGGAAACTTTTAACAGGGATTTTAATGTCTGAGAGTTTAAGCCTGGGCACTTCAATGATTTTTTTTAATTTATATTTTTTTCGAAGGAGTGCATCGTTGTACAAAGTTGCCTTTGCTCTCACTGGGTTGAGTCAGGAAGGTGTTCCAAGATAAAAAAAAAATTCTAAAAAAACCAAAGCAGGACAGAATGTGCTGCCAAAAAAACCCCAGCAAAGCTCCCCAAATCACCACCATCAAAACCACACACATACACACAGAAAAACCCCAAGAAAAATAGACAAAAAAAGCAGAATAACATGTGGAAGGAAGCTGTCTTTCACAGGCTCAGGAGAAAACCAGCTGAATTCTAAACTGGAAAATTACTATCCATATTTTATTAGCTGAAGTAATGAGGGTGGAGAGAGATTTAGATGTTGCTGCCCAAATCCCAAGGTAATTTATCCACTGGTTAACAATGTTCAGTAGATGATACCTCTAGTAAGAATGTAAATCAAGGGAGAGCTAAGAGAGAAAAGCTGCATATCTTATATAATAAGATTGCTGAATGGGAGTTACAAATGTTTTAGCATAAGTACGAAATTATTGGAATAAGTGAGACATGACTGAATGAGAAAAGTGATTGGGGATTTAAAACATCAAGAGTTTACTGAAAGGATGTACAAAATGAAATAAGAGACATGAGGGTGTTATTGGTAAGGGATTACGGAGGCTTGCGGAGAAGTGATGTATGTATTTAGGTGATATGGCAGAGGCTCTTTGCGTTGGGGTTAAGAGCAGCAGAAGTAGAGAGCTGGCGCTGGTGTTTTGTTATTAGTCTCCAGTGAATGAAAGTCAGGATATGGTTTTATAGATGTAATAAAAAAGTTAGTCCATTAGCTGCTGATTGAGGTTGATAATGTGCAAAGGACCAAAGTCTAATTGGGTTTTGCCCCTGGAGCAGCCTGTTCAGCAGGAATCGCTGCAGAGTCAAATTCTGCATCGCCCGGGAAACGGAGGAAACACACGCACGTTTCTCAAATGCAAACTGATTATCAACTCCAAACCTGTGGCAAGATGTTGCCCTGTAAATGACAGGCTTGGAGCAGTGAGGGCAGCCAAAGGATGAAAATTTTGAATTTATAGGCTGTTTCTGTTACTATTCACATGATTCTCCTAGCAAGCAGTGGTTTTGTGAGAAATATGATTCAAATTCCATCAGTCTCTCCAAACTGACTGAAAAACAGATGAAGGTGAAGTGTATTTTATCACTTCATGTTAAGTTAAAAATAGTAATAAAAAGGGGTTGGACTTGTCAAATACAAGCCAAGGTTAATGTCAATGACAGTAACTCTACTTCATTTTACTTAGTCTCATGTGATAGAGAGATGCCTGTCTTTGAGTCATCACGGTCAGAATTTAATTGGTTTCTGTCTTGTAGGTTAAGATTTTCCTTGGGTTTTATGGGGTTTTTTTTAAACCAAGCTCAGTAACCAATTGTTAGAAGCAGGATTATGTGTGTGTATCTATATATGTTTGTGAGAAGTAATTCTGAAGTCTTTGGAGATGGTAATTCAAGCCATGAGACAGTCTGACCCCGTTGTTGCTGTTCTAGAGAATTCCCAGGCTCAGGCAGGTTTTCAGCACGAAGGGGATCTGAAGGTCTTGCGGGTGGTGTGGGTGACAGCATTGGTCAAACCCCAGACCGTGAAGTCCCCAGTAAATTCTCAAGGTCTTCCCGGATGATCTCTGCAATAAAAACTGGGGGGAAAACCCGTACCCTAGTTTCCTGTAATGGGTCAACTGGTTAATGCAAACATAGTCTCCCTGGAGAAAAAGTCAATGGATGGACGTAAGCTTGTTAAATTATAGGGAGATTTTTTTTAAAGAACTTATATATAAATATATAATAATAATAAAATATATAATTATGTTCTTTGATCATGTATTTTGGAGATAGAAATGGACCATCTGCATCACAGTTTTATAAACAATCTTAACAATCAAACACTGCAGTCTGAGTGAAGTTTCAGCCCATGTGGGTTTAGGGACTTTTTTCCTATTTAAAAACAAAATCAGTGTAAGGTTGCTCACATAGAGAAATAAATATGAATGGATATGTATACAGGACTGCTAGAAAAATCTCTCCTTGAATAACTTCTTTTTCTTTTGCGTGTTTTCATAGAATATGAGAGTTTATTATTGTGCATTCTTTACATTAAAGACTAGGAGAAAAATTTTAAAGTCAACAGATCATCACCTTGGCATTTGTGTGAGAGTTACAGTACAATTACTGTGTAAGAAGGGTGATAAAGCTGATGACTGTACTGAAGGAAACATTTCCATTGTTTGTGCTCAGGAACGTAGAGCAAGAAAACAGTTTGGTGCAAAATACACACGATTTTGCTAAGTAGGGCTTCCCTGGCCTCGAGGCATTGCTGTGCCTCCAGCCTCCTGCATCCCGGTGGGACACGGTGATGGTTACAAATAACTTGTCCTGTGCACTGCTTCCTTTCCCCTGATTTGGGTCAGTTTTCTAAAATCACAGTTATCCCAACCCTCACAAAGTCAGTGCTGTCAGTCAGCGCGACAGTGGGAACACCGAGCTCCTTTGACTGCTTGAAGTGTCAGTTGGCCGATGTCAATGTATTCTCCTGTGCCAAACATCCTCTTTTTCATTTCCAAATGTTGTTTGATAAGGGACCATGAAAACTGCAGCAGGTTTATTGGATTGATTTGCAACCCATATGTGAGGAAAAGCTGTTCTTGTACAGCCATTGTCAGCAGGCACAGATTTACAATATTTGGTTCCATCCAGTAAGGAAATCATAAAAACATGGACTTATTCATTGGATATTACGGAGGTAAAGTCACAGAGCAGATACATAGATCCAGGCTGGCAAGTTTTCCAAAGTGTTTGGAGTTTTTGGTGGCAAGGTTGTGTCATTGTTTTACAAGGACACTTCACAGCCCCAGTCCCAGCCCCCCAGCTGATACCAAACAAGTAAATTGATGAAGATTGGTAGGAATTGAAGCAGTGCCGCTCAGTGTTTCACGTGGAACATGGCAAAGCTGTACAGCACGCAGGGTGCTGTAATTGCTCTGTTGGGTTTGTTTGTCTTGGAACAGTCTGTCGTGTTTTTATTTCCCATTTTTCTGTTGGTTCNTGGGCAGGATGTGTTTTAGGGCAAACTGAGCTGGAGGTTCCTCAGGGGAGCACGGTAAGGGCTGAGCTCAGTGCAGAGCCCCGCCAGTCCCTGATGCTGTGGAGAGCCCCCTCTCCACTCCTCCAATAGTGATGGGCTAAGAGACGACTGCTGCCCGGACCCTTTCCGTGGCAGCCTGACCTTGTGACTCTTCTGGACAGCAGACAGGAAACTTTTAACAGGGATTTTAATGTCTGAGAGTTTAAGCCTGGGCACTTCAATGATTTTTTTTAATTTATATTTTTTTCGAAGGAGTGCATCGTTGTACAAAGTTGCCTTTGCTCTTACTGGGTTGAGTCAGGAAGGTGTTCCAAGATAAAAAAAAAATTCTAAAAAAACCAAAGCAGGACAGAATGTGCTGCCAAAAAAACCCCAGCAAAGCTCCCCAAATCACCACCATCAAAACCACACACATACACACAGAAAAACCCCAAGAAAAATAGACAAAAAAAGCAGAATAACATGTGGAAGGAAGCTGTCTTTCACAGGCTCAGGAGAAAACCAGCTGAATTCTAAACTGGAAAATTACTATCCATATTTTATTAGCTGAAGTAATGAGGGTGGAGAGAGATTTAGATGTTGCTGCCCAAATCCCAAGGTAATTTATCCACTGGTTAACAATGTTCAGTAGATGATACCTCTAGTAAGAATGTAAATCAAGGGAGAGCTAAGAGAGAAAAGCTGCATATCTTATATAATAAGATTGCTGAATGGGAGTTACAAATGTTTTAGCATAAGTACGAAATTATTGGAATAAGTGAGACATGACTGAATGAGAAAAGTGATTGGGGATTTAAAACATCAAGAGTTTACTGAAAGGATGTACAAAATGAAATAAGAGACATGAGGGTGTTATTGGTAAGGGATTACGGAGGCTTGCGGAGAAGTGATGTATGTATTTAGGTGATATGGCAGAGGCTCTTTGCGTTGGGGTTAAGAGCAGCAGAAGTAGAGAGCTGGCGCTGGTGTTTTGTTATTAGTCTCCAGTGAATGAAAGTCAGGATATGGTTTTATAGATGTAATAAAAAAGTTAGTCCATTAGCTGCTGATTGAGGTTGATAATGTGCAAAGGACCAAAGTCTAATTGGGTTTTGCCCCTGGAGCAGCCTGTTCAGCAGGAATCGCTGCAGAGTCAAATTCTGCATCGCCCGGGAAACGGAGGAAACACACGCACGTTTCTCAAATGCAAACTGATTATCAACTCCAAACCTGTGGCAAGATGTTGCCCTGTAAATGACAGGCTTGGAGCAGTGAGGGCAGCCAAAGGATGAAAATTTTGAATTTATAGGCTGTTTCTGTTACTATTCACATGATTCTCCTAGCAAGCAGTGGTTTTGTGAGAAATATGATTCAAATTCCATCAGTCTCTCCAAACTGACTGAAAAACAGATGAAGGTGAAGTGTATTTTATCACTTCATGTTAAGTTAAAAATAGTAATAAAAAGGGGTTGGACTTGTCAAATACAAGCCAAGGTTAATGTCAATGACAGTAACTCTACTTCATTTTACTTAGTCTCATGTGATAGAGAGATGCCTGTCTTTGAGTCATCACGGTCAGAATTTAATTGGTTTCTGTCTTGTAGGTTAAGATTTTCCTTGGGTTTTATGGGGTTTTTTTTAAACCAAGCTCAGTAACCAATTGTTAGAAGCAGGATTATGTGTGTGTATCTATATATGTTTGTGAGAAGTAATTCTGAAGTCTTTGGAGATGGTAATTCAAGCCATGAGACAGTCTGACCCCGTTGTTGCTGTTCTAGAGAATTCCCAGGCTCAGGCAGGTTTTCAGCACGAAGGGGATCTGAAGGTCTTGCGGGTGGTGTGGGTGACAGCATTGGTCAAACCCCAGACCGTGAAGTCCCCAGTAAATTCTCAAGGTCTTCCCGGATGATCTCTGCAATAAAAACTGGGGGGAAAACCCGTACCCTAGTTTCCTGTAATGGGTCAACTGGTTAATGCAAACATAGTCTCCCTGGAGAAAAAGTCAATGGATGGACGTAAGCTTGTTAAATTATAGGGAGATTTTTTTTAAAGAACTTATATATTTTANAGAAAAATCTCTCCTTGAATAACTTCTTTTTCTTTTGCGTGTTTTCATAGAATATGAGAGTTTATTATTGTGCATTCTTTACATTAAAGACTAGGAGAAAAATTTTAAAGTCAACAGATCATCACCTTGGCATTTGTGTGAGAGTTACAGTACAATTACTGTGTAAGAAGGGTGATAAAGCTGATGACTGTACTGAAGGAAACATTTCCATTGTTTGTGCTCAGGAACGTAGAGCAAGAAAACAGTTTGGTGCAAAATACACACGATTTGGCTAAGTAGGGCTTCCCTGGCCTCGAGGCATTGCTGTGCCTCCAGCCTCCTGCATGCCGGTGGGACACGGTGATGGTTACAAATAACTTGTCCCTGTGCACTGCTTCCTTTCCCCTGATTTGGGTCAGTTTTCTAAAATCACAGTTATCCCAACCCTCACAAAGTCAGTGCTGTCAGTCAGCGCGACAGTGGGAACACCGAGCTCCTTTGACTGCTTGAAGTGTCAGTTGGCCGATGTCAATGTATTCTCCTGTGCCAAACATCCTCTTTTTCATTTCCAAATGTTGTTTGATAAGGGACCATGAAAACTGCAGCAGGTTTATTGGATTGATTTGCAACCCATATGTGAGGAAAAGCTGTTCTTGTACAGCCATTGTCAGCAGGCACAGATTTACAATATTTGGTTCCATCCAGTAAGGAAATCATAAAAACATGGACTTATTCATTGGATATTACGGAGGTAAAGTCACAGAGCAGATACATAGATCCAGGCTGGCAAGTTTTCCAAAGTGTTTGGAGTTTTTGGTGGCAAGGTTGTGTCATTGTTTTACAAGGACACTTCACAGCCCCAGTCCCAGCCCCCCAGCTGATACCAAACAAGTAAATTGATGAAGATTGGTAGGAATTGAAGCAGTGCCGCTCAGTGTTTCACGTGGAACATGGCAAAGCTGTACAGCACGCAGGGTGCTGTAATTGCTCTGTTGGGTTTGTTTGTCTTGGAACAGTCTGTCGTGTTTTTATTTCCCATTTTTCTGTTGGTTCGCCTTTCAGTTCTCCTGTGTGTGTGGCAACTCTTCCATCCACTTGTCCTTCCTTGTATCTTGTTTGCCTTTCAAATGGCTTGGACAGAGCATGCCTTGTACATCCTCTGGATTTCATTTCTTGCGTTGCTTGTCCTCCCTGCTCAAGCAAGTCACTCTCTGGCATTGATAGCCATTGTTTTGGCAAAGCCAAGGGTAACTCCCTGTTCCTGAACCTGCTGTTTTCAGACATGAAACATCTCTTTCCCTTCCTCCTTTTCTGTTTTATCTTTATAAACTGATTCCTATCAAATGATTGCCCAATCCATCTGTATGCTAGGCTCTTTTATAATCTGGGATAGATTTGTCACCAGATTAACTCTGAGTTCCAACCACTTCATTGTTTAGCTTTGAGAATTAATCTCTCTCAGGACTTTCTTCTCTTTTTTTTTTATTGCTTTTCTCTCTTGCTTATTATTGTCTCCAACATGTATCAAATTAAGAAACAAAAACCTGACAGGGGCTTTTCAAGAGCTGTAAATATTGATGTTCTGCGTTTTCCTTTCCTTGGATGTTGACTTAGGTGAGAGTTCATACCAGCACTCTGGGGGGGATTACCTTCTTCTGCCACCTAAAGACGTTGTAAATGGTGACACAAGAACTACTTTAGAAAGGGAAGTGGCAACTCTGGAAAGAAGTGAACTGATCAGGAATTTTTGTTTCACTTGGAGTTTCTGCATCGTCTCCATTTACTGAGCGAGATAATATGAACAATCCATGAGAGATTTCATAAGCTGTGTCTCGAAGAATAGAAAATATTTGTCTGGTGTGGCACAGGAAGAATATTAGAGGATGGCTTTGAAAGGGACCAATTAAAAGCTCTGGGACCTCTTCTTGACATTCTTTCAATATTATGGATGATCAAAAAGTGAAATTGGCCAATGCAGAGATATTAATCAAAAGAAATGATGCGTTTTGTTCAGCTTGAAAAACTATTGAATCCAAAAGAAATAGAGTTTTAAGGCTGTCTTTTTTGAAGACTAATCTGTATTTTTTGTGTGCGGTTACTTTCTTTTGACAAGCTTGTTCTTTGAATCGGTGTTCAAGGAAAAAGTTGATTTGTCGATGTGGTAGATATTCCCTGGCATAATAAAAATCCCATGGCAAACAACTGGGGTGGGAAAATGCTGAGCTTGATAGGTAGCTAGTGTGGGGTGTGAGGTGTGCAGAGTGAGTCTGTGCCTACAGAAATGTAGACCTGTAAATCTACTTTTAGTTTTCCAGTAGCCAAGAGGTCTCTGCCTCACTAAGTAAACTTTGTAATGTTTTGACAGGATCACATCATCTAAACAAAAACCCTGAAATATGTTATCTCTGACAAGTGCACATGATTATTTTTTTTCTCTTCTGTTAGACCAAATGTTCAGTTTATATCATATAAAATGGCTAGTTAACTCTTTCCAGTTTGATCAGCATGCATGATGGAATGTTAATGATCAGATACCATTTTTAGATTTTGCCAGATGTTGCCATGTTGCTTCAATTTATCTGGCCAAAGGATTTTATTATTCAAAGAGGTTAGGAAATGTTTTCTGTATTACCAACTCTGTTGTGTGCTTCTTATGGAAAAATCTGCTGTAGCAAAGTTCAGAAAACTGGTCTCATTGCTTAGGACTTCACGTAGCTTTCCAGTGTCTCAGAAGAAAAGCAGCGTGTAGCTGCTGTTTACAAATGATAAATATATTCTGTGTGAGCTCTGCAAACAGTAAAGCAGGCTTGCACCTCGACATGAATTATTCGATGCGTTTCTCCCTATTCCTAAAACCTGACAATTGGCTGAAGTGTTACCATGGTGAAAGGAATGAAAAAGCAGATTAGCCTGGCGGAGTAACAAATGGTTGTGATTGTTTTGTCTCTTTCATTTGACCAACAATTACTGTATTACCTGAAAGCTGCTTATGTGCTCAGAGTGAATGAATGTGAGATTTTAAAACTGCTGATTAGAAACAGTTGGGGCGAGATTAATATTCCAGGTCTGTGTCTTTCTTGAGTTTAAGCACTAAGTTGGTGTTGTCTAGTTTAATGTCAGGGCTTAAATGGAGTTCTTCCGTTCTGTAGGAATTTTTTAGTTTTCTGTTGATGAATACCAGAAAATGACACAAAATCCTTTGGAATTGCTCAGAGGAGAGGAGTCCTCTGATACATGCCATGTGGGGTTGCGAGGAGCTCCCAGCATGTGGTTGGAATGGGTCCATCCTCACCACTCAAAACCCGGAGCTGAATGGTCCTGCTATGCCCCACGGTCGCTCTGCAGGGTTGACCTGGGAGGGCAGGCTCTGACTTGCACCAACCCATTTCCAGTGCTAAAACCTCCACAGGTCCTTCTGTGAATGAGAAAATTAGCACAGGATGTGAATATCAGGAATTCATGTACTTTTTCTTTAATGTCTGGTCGATACAACCCCTCAGAGATGCTCTGAGCAGCATCTTGGCAAGACTGGGTTCCAGCGCTTGCTAAGGGAGAAATCATAAAGCCTGTGATCCATTTCAATCCCATTGTGCCAGCAAAGCGAGGTTTATGTAGGATTTAAGTGGTATATTGGCCTTCTGGATGAAAGTTATTTCACCCGAAGGGCCAAGTCAGCAGTGTTTTTTCAGGGATCGGACTCAACTTTTTGAAAAACCTTGTGCCGTTTCCTCTGCTCCTTTTCAGCCGATACTCGTAATGCCCAGGGCTTCCAGTGCAAAGAAAAGGCAAGATACACACGTGCAATTAAATACACCAAGGTTAACATTACATTTCTGATATACTTTTAGCACAAAATAGGAATTAGATGTTCAGAACAACATGGGGTTATGGGGGTTTGTCGCACGGTTCTATAGGAAGGGATGTAGGGGACAGGCTGTGAATTGCTATCGCCGTTTTTGCTGATCGATGCATTATGTTGCTTCATAGAGTCAAATTAAAAGCAGTGCCACATTTTTTTTCAGTCTGCTTTTACCTTTAAATAGAGAAAAGGGCAAGTTCTGTGTATATGTAGCTATTTATTCAGAATGGAACATCTGTAGCAGAAGGGGAAACCAGAGAAGCTCGGTCGGGTCCTGATTGAGTGACTGCTGCAAATTCTGTTTTGTAGTCTGACTTTTCATTCCCTTAATATTTTTAAGGAAATAATGAAAGAGGTTTTTGTGGAAGTGAGAAACGTGAAAACAATGTGTCTCTCCATGAAACTCAAATCTGCTTTTCCCAGCCACAGCTCTGTGCTACGGCCTTGGGCAGGCAGGATGACCATGGAATCACTTCCTCTGCTGGCTGTGAGAATCCCACCTGTCATTTAATAGCAGGGGCTTTGAGGGTGGCGCGTGACACCCTGCCAAATATGAGGTGGACTGGGGAGAACCTATCGCATAGTACTGACATGTAAGGAAATGGCTTTAGGTAGCACTTTGTTCCAAGGTGCTGCTTCCCCCTCCTTTCTGAAGCATTTGGTACCCTCCTTCCAACACAGAGCCTGGCTGTGCCCTTCGTAAGGCAACTTCTCGCGCCGCTGTGTCTCTGCCAGCCTAGCACAGGTATTAGCGTTGAGTTATTTAAAAATTAAAAGACAAATGGCCAAAATACTGAGAGTGAGGCCGAATACCCTGTTGCCTGGTATTTTTTTGTTTTATTGAAGGTTGTTGCCCCAAACCAATGGAAGGATGTGATCATTAACCCTGCTAATGGTTGCCACCGACTGCAAAGATGTTGGTGCGCAGTAATAAAATATCCATCGTTATTTAATTATAACCACAAGGCAAATGCACATAGTTACACTGGTTATTTATCAGTGAGAGGCTGATGGCTTTAATAGGCTAATAATCTCATAATGAATGCAGTTTAATTATATATACGGTGAGGCTGGGCAATTGTTATTTAAAGTAGGGGATAATTTCTGAAGTTGGAAAGCCCCAGACGGAACGGGGTGAGCGCTCTTCAGCTGGAGTGGGGCTTCCTGACACAGTGCTTGTGTAGTGCACGGAGCTTTGGTTCAGTGAACCGTGGGTCAAACGCGTACAGTGAAGAACAGCTTTCACGGCCTTTTTGGCCTTTGAAACACTTGGTTTTTGTTTTTATTTTTGTATTGCGGATGTGAATGTTGTTTGATTTTCAATATAATATTTTATTACAAACAATACTCCTGCCAGCTCTTTGCTTGTAGAGCATTGTAATTGGACAGAGTATTCATAGACACAGTGAAACCTCCAAAAAATTAAACCCAATCTTACCTCCTGCCTTCCTTGGGAGCTATTAACTAACCAAGTTTTAGGTAGATCATAGTAGAATGTCATGGATTTATTGTTTTGTAATAATTTATGCTCCTTAATATTTTTTTTGTCTCAGTTTGAACTAATAACTTCCAGTTGTCCCACCAAGTCCTACAATTCCTTTTGAACGTAGGTGCTTTTTGTGGTCACTAAGTGAAATTATTGGCTTAAAAATATTTCCCTTTAGCCCGCTCTTTGGGGCTTTTCTGTAGAGATATTTAGACTATTTGACTTTCTACATCAATTTGCCAACATTGTGATGCAAGACTACATGAGTTTTCATTGGCCATTCAAAAGAAAGATTTGCAGTTAAACTTGCACGTGGGTCTTTGCATGAAAAGGAGTCATCTTTGTTTGGAAAGCAATGAGTACCCAAATCAATTTTAAAATAGGCGTAAGAAATATTATAATGTCCTTAAAAACTAATTAGAGAAGCACAACACTCAAAAGAAAAAACCAAACAAACCAACACTGGGCAGCACAAATGCTTCAGCACTTGAACCAGGGGAACGGCTCTGTGTGATTTCTTGACTTGCGCTCCAAACTTCCTTCCAGTTCTCTGTTCCCGTTTCATACTGGCACATATTCATAGCAGCGTATTTTTCTTCTTTATTTTCCCCCCATTAGATTTAAAAATAAAAATATGAAAAGCATGGAGTGAGTAGGTGGAAATCCTTTGTTGCTGAGCCAAATTGAAAGGTGGACATTCTGTAATTTTCTGACACAGTGGGAGCTCTGCATAGGGGGCGGAAAAAAAGCTCTTGAAGCTACATTTCCCTTTATCAGTTTGTGTGCCTTGAGTATACTTTCTAGTTAAAACTTTTAAACGACTTTAATTACAGAAACTAAAAAGGGCTGCTGCAGAAAATATTCCCACACAAGTTAAAAGGTCATTAAAAGTTTGGGCTATCAAGCTAATTTGTGAACAATGCTGTGCGTGAGGTGTTCTAACAGCAGTAATGATTATACATTGTGAGAGCTCCCTACTGCCCTGGCATTTTCCTACCCCTTCCTACAGCCCCTGGCAGAGCACGCGCTTCAAACTCTTTTGCAATATAAATAAGTGGTCATTTTTGCAGCTTAATAATTGAGAGCCTGCCCTAAACCCACAGATGTTTGATTCTGTAATAAAACTGTGACAGGTCGGGCTCTGGCTAGACTCGCGTGGAATTTTGAGAGCTGATCTCCATTACGGATCACTCACGAGCAGGGGTTTGCCGTCTCCTCTCTGTGCCTACACTAGAAAATGCAGCAAGTCTGAGCTTTGGCCAAGATTTGACCTTTTCTCTTTTAGTTCAAAGTTGGTAAATAACATCTTGCTGGATCTCTATCACCTGAAATGTTTCAGAGAAAATGACAGAAAATCCTGACCTGTAGTAGAGTTGCTAACTGGCTTTAGAGACATTGCAGAAACCCCACATTATCTTCAGCATCAGAATGTTGGGCGGTTCCAAGAGCGCAACTTCAAACACCTGATTGTGACTCCTACCTGCTCGTGGGGTTTGGGATGTCACACGCTGTGTGATGCCTTCAAGCAAAACATTTTGGTGTACCCGAAGTGTGCTTGTACTAACTCTGGATGGCTGTTGTTCAAACAGCGGGAGATGCTGTTGGGTGATGTTGAAATGCAGTTAGTAGGAAGACTTCATTCAAAATCACTGCTGTGCATGTGGGTGTTAACTGGTTTGGGCACTGTCTTTAGCTTGTGTTTTCCATGAAGAAAAACCCACCTCTTCCACTGGGCGCAGCGCTGAGGGCAGCTGAAAGTTTCAGCAGAAATTCATCATCTGCTAAAATTTAATTCAACCTGGGACAGGGTTTAGTAGTGGACAGGTGCGCTTGGACCCGATGATCTCAGAGGTCTTTTCCAACCAGATGATGCCATGATTCCTTGATTCAATGAGTCTAGGAAGCTGTTCAGTTCAGCTTGGTGATCTGAACATACAGCAATTTGCAGGCAGAAGGAACAGATCTACAGAAAAGTACATTTAGTGTTATTGTTTGAATGCTCTGTGGTGCTTGGGCCACAGTTACGGATCTGCAGTGCGAGGTGACAGCAAAGCTGTACGTTAGTGGAGGAGAATCAAATCTTAAAGGGGGTGGAAAGGAGTAAACCTCGCGGGTTGAGATAAAGACAGTTTAGTGGGACAGCAAAAGGGAGAGAGAATAATAAGAGAATATACAAGACAAGCAATGCACAAACCAATCAGCCAATTCCCAACTCATCCCCCAGCAGTGGTGTCCCCCCTGGCCAACTCCTCTCTACGTGCTGAGCCAGCCCTTGGGCAGCTTGAGCCACCTGCATGGCTGTGCTGTTCCTCGGGGTCCCCTGCGCGTCCCCGCCAGCAGAGCTTGGGAAGCTCAAGGATTGACTCGGCACAAACCCAGCCGAACACGCTGATGTTTTCAGCCGCTGCCATCAGCTGGGTCCTCATACTAAACCCAAACCACTGCACGGGACCAGCTGCTAGGGACAAAATGAACTCTATCCCAGCCGAAACCAGGCCAGCAAAGCAGAGGCATCCCCCAAAGGACTGGCAGAGTATTTTGTTCAAAGTAAACCCCACTTTTTGTTCCTCTCTGCTGGAATTTGGTTCCGTTTTCCCATGATCTCAATCTCTGCAAGTTCTCAGAAACGCAGTGAAGCTACCAGAGATTATTTTCGGTTTTAAAATTTGATATATTTTCTCAGATCTCTTGGCAAACAGTTTATTAGACCCTCCATTTTTCACTTTGTTTTTTAAATACAGTCACTATATTCTATTATTTCTTTATCTAAAGTAATAAAACACAGCCCTGAAATAACTGAGCAGGAATTGCAATAAAAGCACAATATAAATGTAAGTCAGGCATATTTTTACTTTTCAGAGCTATGTGAGGCCTTCATTAGCTGGTCCACTGTGATAATCCTTCTCAAATTGTTTAATTTTCTTTTCTAAATCCATGCATTCATTGATCTGCATCTTTATACTCCAGAAAGTTTCTTTAATGTGATCCTACTAATGAAAGGTAATATCCTGGAGATTACTGTGTGTCTTGATGGAGCAGGGTTGTAAACTGGGGTGGGGTGGGAAGGGTTTTTTTTCAGTTTGAGGTTTCTATTTTTAAGCTGCATTTTATATATATTTATATATATAATACATTTTTATATATATTTTTATATATAATATATATTTATTTATATGTTTGCAGTTTTTCTGGCATGTATGTGTTTCTGAAATGAACCATGGGAAGGTGAAATCTCAGCACTTTTTCACTAACTAATACCCATGGTGTACAACTACTAAAATAGAAGTTACCTTTGCCAGCCAGACTCAATGCTGATGGAGCTCTTGGTGCTTATGTCAAGCTGTTTGCAGGTCACAATTCATGGAATCATAGAATGGTTTGAGTCGGAAGGGACCTTAAGGATCATCCAGTTACAACCCCCTGCTATGGGCAAGGACATTTCCCACTGGATCAGGGTGAAAGTTCAGGAAAGAAAAGTTGAAGTTTAGTAGGATTGGCTAAAATGACGAGTGTGTGTGTGTGTGAGTGCACTTCGGTGCCATTTATTCACCGCATTGATCACACGGTGCTGCAGAGCACACCAGACGGCTTCTGCCTCCACAGTAGCAACCACTCCAAAGGACCCCGAACGCGTAACGGGTGGACAGCAAAAGCAAAGCTAAAAAAATGACTCCATTCTCTGGATCGTTTATACACTGTTCTGTTTGAACCATGTTGGTAGAAAATAATTCTGAAAACCTTTAATTATTTTAATGAGTTTTTAAAATTCTTTTTCAAATATTTCTACTAAAAAAAAAAACCCAACCCATCTTTGGAAAGCAGCAAGAATGCAAATAACTTGGGTTTCAATCTGAAAAGTCTGTCTAGCCACACATTTCAGTGAAATATTCTTTTCAAACAAGCTATAAAAAATAATCACTTTATGGAGGATGAGAGGCAATGAAAGGAGTGAAGAAGTCTGTTTTATGTTTGGAGTCAGGCTTTTGAGTACGTGTTTTATTCTGAAGTCCCTTTCAGGTGAACGTTCCTTCTTTCTTGAGTAAATCCTTCCCTCTCTTTTGTGTCTGTAGAAAATTTNCCAAAGGACTGGCAGAGTATTTTGTTCAAAGTAAACCCCACTTTTTGTTCCTCTCTGCTGGAATTTGGTTCCGTTTTCCCATGATCTCAATCTCTGCAAGTTCTCAGAAACGCAGTGAAGCTACCAGAGATTATTTTCGGTTTTAAAATTTGATATATTTTCTCAGATCTCTTGGCAAACAGTTTATTAGACCCTCCATTTTTCACTTTGTTTTTTAAATACAGTCACTATATTCTATTATTTCTTTATCTAAAGTAATAAAACACAGCCCTGAAATAACTGAGCAGGAATTGCAATAAAAGCACAATATAAATGTAAGTCAGGCATATTTTTACTTTTCAGAGCTATGTGAGGCCTTCATTAGCTGGTCCACTGTGATAATCCTTCTCAAATTGTTTAATTTTCTTTTCTAAATCCATGCATTCATTGATCTGCATCTTTATACTCCAGAAAGTTTCTTTAATGTGATCCTACTAATGAAAGGTAATATCCTGGAGATTACTGTGTGTCTTGATGGAGCAGGGTTGTAAACTGGGGTGGGGTGGGAAGGGTTTTTTTTCAGTTTGAGGTTTCTATTTTTAAGCTGCATTTTATATATATTTATATATATAATACATTTTTATATATTTTTTTATATATAATATATATTTATTTATATGTTTGCAGTTTNTTCCCACTGGATCAGGGTGAAAGTTCAGGAAAGAAAAGTTGAAGTTTAGTAGGATTGGCTAAAATGACGAGTGTGTGTGTGTGTGAGTGCACTTCGGTGCCATTTATTCACCGCATTGATCACACGGTGCTGCAGAGCACACCAGACGGCTTCTGCCTCCACAGTAGCAACCACTCCAAAGGACCCCGAACGCGTAACGGGTGGACAGCAAAAGCAAAGCTAAAAAAATGACTCCATTCTCTGGATCGTTTATACACTGTTCTGTTTGAACCATGTTGGTAGAAAATAATTCTGAAAACCTTTAATTATTTTAATGAGTTTTTAAAATTCTTTTTCAAATATTTCTACTAAAAAAAAAAACCCAACCCATCTTTGGAAAGCAGCAAGAATGCAAATAACTTGGGTTTCAATCTGAAAAGTCTGTCTAGCCACACATTTCAGTGAAATATTCTTTTCAAACAAGCTATAAAAAATAATCACTTTATGGAGGATGAGAGGCAATGAAAGGAGTGAAGAAGTCTGTTTTATGTTTGGAGTCAGGCTTTTGAGTACGTGTTTTATTCTGAAGTCCCTTTCAGGTGAACGTTCCTTCTTTCTTGAGTAAATCCTTCCCTCTCTTTTGTGTCTGTAGAAAATTTTAATTACAACAGAGAAAGGACCATTATTCGAGAGAAGGAACCAGTGAGGATTTCCTAAGCAAAACTTCAGCTTTTGTTCCCCGTGCTCTGTTCTGTTGCCGCTCTGGAGCGAGGCCAAAGACACCGGGCAGGGCCGTATCCCCCTCTCTCTGAATTGACCCATGAGTCTTCTTGTAAAGAGAGGGTGCAGTTAACGTAAGCGGTGCAGAAGTTAAAACATGACAAGTGGCCGCAAGATTTCTTTCCTTGTGTTTCTCCACAGCCACTGCGAGGCTTCAAATTCCACCTTTATTACTCCTCCACCACAGGGATCATTGAGACGCGCGTGTGCAGTTACAGCTCTTTTCTGGAGCTGTGGTCGGGGTAACCGGTGTTCCTCCATTCTGTCCCCTTGCTGTATTTGAAATAAAAAGCTAAAAAAGGCAAATGAAAAAAGGCTACTCCTGCCACTTTTACCAATGTGTATTTTGGCTGACGTTTGGTGTCATTTCAAAAGTAAAATTTCAAGCTTAAAATGACAAAACAATTGAGCTGAAGTTTCAAGCAGTTGCAGAGATGCTGGCTTTGAAGAAGACATCAGCAATTTTTGAAGAAAGGGAAACTGATTTACAAGTGGTATCGAAATATTGTAAGCAAGGAGAGAGAGATTACGGAGGACTTAGGCAAGAAAATTGAAAACTATAAAATCTCAGGGAAGTCTCAAGTCGCGTTCACTCTGGCGAGAACGGTTCAGATTAGTGAACATGTCTGAGCGTTGCACAAAATGCAGAGCATGTGTGGCTGTCAACAGGGAAGGATTTGAGCACCTGTGGGAAGCTTGAAATGCAATGATCTGGCTGCAAGAAGCGGGAGGCATTTTGTGTAAGTGTTTGCATTTTAAAGATATTCTTTAATTTGTAGCTACTTGTTGATTTAGGTGGCTTATATATTTTCAATCTATTTTTAACGTAAATATGGGATCAAATATAAGACTAATGCTTTCAGGCATCGCACTGCAATGTCTTGAGTGTTTTGTGGGGAGTTGAGTTGTAGGGGAGTCAGGAATATTCAAGGAAGTGCTAAATTAGCCTTTTGGTAAAGTGATGTCCCAGCGATGGTCCTAAAAGGGCTCCTGGTTTCAGATGCGTCTCCAGCTATTGTGGCTTAGGAAAAGATTCAGGGCGTGAGAAGTTTTTTGAGGGGAGGAGGAGGAAAGTGTCCATGCAAGAGAGGAAAAGCCTGTTGTTCAAAGAACAAACTCATTTTTTTTTTTTCTCTTCAGCACTGTGAAAGGGGATTTAAGAGCGGAGCAGGGGAAGCTGCAAGCACTCACCCTGCAGGTGATTTATCCTTTGATCCTCGCTGGTGTGGCAGGATCACACAGCTGACCACAAGCAGTGCTGTGCATGGGTCAGAGCAATTAAACCCAAGAAAATGCCCACAGACACAGTCCTGGGTAGAAAGGCTTCAGTCTCTGCCAGTGCGTGGTGCCCCTTCTGATTTCTGCTGGGAAAGCAGGAGTTAGTCCTATCGGACATGGTTGATGAACAAGCGTTTCATCTGGACATCGTTTATCATAGTCACGTAAATCCCTGTTGGCACCAGCAGCACGAATGTCACCTGCTGACTTCATGTGGCCACCAGCGAGGAGGAGTTCAAACATGAAAAGTGCCAAAGTCGCTTGCACTGCTGGAACCGATGCACAGCATCAGCACCAATTATAGAGAACAAGTGGGAGGTTGTACTTTCTAGGATATATGTAACAACACGGGGGCCGGGTCAACTGTAGCATGGGGATTGTTTGGTTTGTGGGGGTTTGCTTGTTTATTTTCTTTCCTTCTGTGGATTTGTCTGTTGGTTTGGTTCTTTGGTTGTTACACACACACATGTAATACCCCATCTTGGACCTCTGCACAGCTATTAAAGGGTCAAGATATAATTGTTATCTTTCTACTTCCTTAAGAGTTCCCTTTGCTTCCTGTTGAGGAAAACTTTCTTCCAATGTCAGAAGCCAAAGAGAGGAGCTGCCTTTCTTAAATTGGGGCTGTATAATTTTAGTTGAACACACCGTGCAGGGCTTGTGCCTTCTCCATAGGAATGGGCGAGGCTGCCGTGTGGATGACGGTGTGGGAGGGACTGTGATTTTTCTCCTCTGGTTTTAGACTTTGAGAATGCCAGGAATTCTATGTAAGCAGCAAGAAGTGCTGAGCAGAAGTAAGGAAACCTGCAACGAGTACTGGCTGTGACGCTACTCAAAAATTATTAGCTGTGTTAGAAAGGCCAATGCTGATCCAACCAGAGGTAAAATTAATGAAATCTCTTTTTTTGACACTCTTGTGTTTTTTTTTCCTACCACGTCTCGGTCCCTCAACAACCAAAAGCTTCAGTCAAAGCCAGGACTTTGAGAGTTCAGGTATCCAACTTCAGAGCAAGGCGTCTGCAATTGCAGGGTTATTAAATAGTAAATTTCTTATTGCTTGCAGAGAAATGTGTGGGCAGTTGTAGTCTTGATAGCGCTGCTTCATATTGAATTCTGCCATTCTGACATTTCATAAGATGTGAAGCTTTTGACGGAACAACATTGGATAGAAACAGCGTCTGGTTTTGTCAGTTGTCTACGTACTACAATACTCATAAATTAATCGGAGTTGCAGTACACTTGTACACAAATAGCTCAATGCTGGGAACATCTTCACACTTAAAATTATTTTCCTATGCTGCATGCTAAATTGCAAATCAAAGGCACTGGCTCTGAAGTATCTCCTCGTTCTAGTGCGTTCAACCAAGCCACGCACAAGGACTGAAACCCAGGTCGGCAGCTGGCATAAGAGTACAAAAATAATTTAGACCCAATGTAATCAAGAACAAAGTCTGGCAGATGTAATACTTCTAAATCCAAAATTTTCCATGTAGTGTTTCACTCCTGAGTGCAATCTGCAGTAAAATATAATGAGGTGTCATTTTTACCAGATCTATACAAGCTAATGAAGGATATTAAAAATGTACAGTGATTAATACAGTGATTGGAGTTTTACATTTCCCTAAACCCCTGTCCATCTTGCTTATTTGCTTTCCAGCTAAATACTGTAAATGAAAGCAATAATGACTGATGAGAGTAAACAACACTGCAATATGCAAAGGAAACATCAATAAACCAGAGTTTAGAAGAGCAATAAAAGTCACTTATTCTCCAGAGATAGTAAAAAAAACCAAAAAGTTATCTTTAGTCAACCCAGAACTGAGGAGTCTTATGTTCTGATGACTGTTAACAACTGAAATAGGATTTTCTGCTTCATGTGTGGGGTGCAGGGTGCTGGCCAAGAAATATGACCAAGGGAACACAACCTCAGAACTACTCTTTGAAGTATAAATGACAAATAAAGAGACTATATTATTGTTATAACTGACCTGGAAAATATTTACTACTTAATTAACAGAAATGACTTTTTGTTTAAATAACTCTTCTCCCTTCTAAATACTTGTCTTATTTTCTTTCCTTTGGAAAGAAAATACAGTTGTTAATATATTAAGTTCTGTTATCAATTATTAAATTCTAACAAATTATGTTCTACCCCACTGTGTAACACGTGGACCACCATCTATAATATAGACCAATTGCACCAGGACTGGCAGTCCCAGTGGGCGTGTAGGTGGGGATGCCAAGAAGCATTTTGCATGTTTTGGGGAGGATTTCTTTAAGCTGTTGCTCTAGGAGCTCATTAGGCCATCACTGGAAGTTAAGAGCACAAATTGAAAGAATAAATTGGTTCCTTTGGTTCAGCTGTACCTGTACGAGCAGTCAGGAGCTACGTGCCTATTTGTTACTAATTCCTTAAGATGCGGGAGGGTTTGAGGCTACCGTGCTTTGTTTGACATGGTACAGAACCACTGCAGCTCTGAAATGTCCAAGAGACATGGTGACCAAATGGAAAGCAGCTCGCTTCGAAAACGCTTTCTCCTACAGCTTTTGCCAAGCACCTGGGGAGTTTGTTATTTTCTGGGCTGTTGATGACTAATCACGCATTCACGTGAGGCTGCTGGCGTGGCCGGTGAGAGAAATCCAGGGTAAGAGGTGGCATCTTTGGAAGAGCCCGTTATTCAACAGTATTAAAGCTACAGAGGTAATAGGACAAATTTAATTATGTAGTCTGAATTTACATATAACCTTATTCAAAGAAATCCAATGCTCTGAGCCCTTTGTCCTCTCTGACTTTGAGCAACCTTATGACACAGCTGCCAGACAAGCAAGTAGAAAGAATTTTCAAGTTACATAGACTCCACTCAAAATCACATCTAAATCTTGGAGTAGGAAGAAAAAGAAACAACTTTCCTTTTTGTGATAAGTCCCCAAAATGTTTTAAGCCTACAGTATCAACAAGGGAAGATACTCAATGAGTTATAAAATTTTTCAGAAGCTGGAATCGGCTGGAAGAGAGAGGGACAATCAGTTTGAGTTCTTTATTACAGATGGCACCTAATTTCTAGAACCCAGCCCTAAAGCTTAGCCTTTAGTGATATTTAAACCAGGGTTTGCGACACCACCTGCAGGCATTTAACGCAGATGCTGTTGCTGTTTCACTTGGTTTCCCTTGGCGCTTTGGTGCGGGGAACGCGGATGCTCCAAAACACACGAGCAGGTTTGGTCGGTCCGACAGTAACGATGTGTGAGCAAGGCGGGAGGGGCAACCGGTTTGGCTGCGATCCAGCAGTGGCTGGGGGAGAGCAAAGTGAACCCCCTCCTGCTCCACCCTCATGAGAGAACTGACCTCGAGAGAACTGTGATTGCCTCTGAAACACACGGCGTGGGGTTACTGCGCAACAAAGGATTTCAGCCCATCTTGCGAAGGCAAAGAGCCGCCCGCGTGCTGGAGTGGCTGCACTGCTGAGGGCGCTTGGTGTCTCTGAACATCACTTTGGTCCCTCTAGGCTGCTGGAGCAGTCCCATATTTTCATGGAGTCTCCCTTCTGAATTTAAATGGGATGAAAATCACATGTTATGCCTGCCATTGCTACCAGGTGGTTTTACTCAAAAGCCTTGATCTTGAAAGTATTTCTGTTTAAATATTGCCAATATTTCTTTCAGAGGTTCAATTTTTAATATGAAAGCACTCGGTGACTCTTCCTTTAAATGTATGTGATGGTTACACTGTAAAGGAGAATTATTTCAAACAAGGGAGCCTGAATACGATGCCTACAAAAGGATTTCCACGTTCCTGTGTTGCCAGAAGTAATTGTTTCTCCTGCCTTACTGTGAATATAACGTGTGCTATTATAATATACTTAATCCAGACATATTTAATTAGGAAATATTCTCAACTTAGCCTTCTTCCAGTTAATTGATTTGCATAATTGATATAGCATTAGCAGAAATCTCTGCTATTGCAAATCCTGTGCAGGTTATTAACCCCGGCCTCATCAGGAGTTTCAGACAAAATTCTGATCATAAATTCTGTGTTAAAGTAACCCCAGCCTGGTCAGCAGCACGGTGAGAGGAGGAACTGAGACACAGTCATAAAATATTAAAAAGATTTTTTCTTTTTCTTGAAATTTTATTATGTAGAGGACTTTCAGGCAGGTTCTTAATCATGAAAGATAATCACATTGAAAATTTTGTCTCTCTTCTCTTGCTTTAGATTTTTGAGTGTAGAAGTGCTTGTGTAATGCCTAAATACCCACAAAATGCAAGGGCTTAATATAGGTATCAATATGATGGTGCATTGGGCGAGCTGTAACATTTATTCACTAAAAATTGTAGTAAAATAACTGTAAAAGCTATAGAACTATTAAATAGCTGAGATTTTTTTTCTTCATACATATAGTCTTTTACAAACTTGTGAGTTTAGTACTTTATATATATGGGATGAAATGGGGATTATTTTCCAGTCCTCTTAAATATATATATTATATAAATTTATATATATACACATATAAAATACATATGTAAATTAAACAATTTAGTAAATTTAAAGAACTTGCTTTTTGTTCTGTAGTGAGTTTTGTTTTGTTAAAAAAATTAGTGACTAATGTGTTTACAAGTGGGTTTAAAAACATCGAAGTTTCCCATCTATTGTAAATTATGTTTGCAACTCGTAATGGTATTTATAGAAAAAATAATACAGCCACTTTTTTTCTTGTGTGACTTGTAGGATACACTGTAACAATATTTAAGGAGCTTCTAAATAAGCAAACTATTCTGTAAAAACAGAAATAAGTTGAAGAATGAAGAGTAAGTTTTGAGCATTTCAAAATCATTCTTGTTTACTCCACTTAGGAGTGAAACCAGTCCTTTTCTTAAGTACATAATTGAAATGGTTTCAGGTAGATTTTTTTCATCTTCATCCCTGGTCTTCCCAGAACGCTTCATTTCGGTGTCATTCTTTAGATTTGATCTCATGAAACTTGAAGAGGAAAATGGCAGAAATCTCACAAAAGCAGCAAATTAAAACCAGGTGGTTTAAACGACTTAGGGGAATTATGCTTTTTTCCCTTGACTGCTATTCTCTTCATCTCCTCTGATCTTGATAAAATATCATTTTCATATCCTCTGTACATGATAATTAATGACTACTCGGTGTTTTAAGTGGAAATTTTCAAATATTTTAACTGGAATAGCTATATTTACTTATAATAATAGTAATACATATTTGACTTTTGGTCACCTTGGAATTAAAGGCAAATTTGCTGGTAGAGGAATAATAGTTACAGAATGAAATAACCACAGTTCATATTATTGCTGTAGCATTCCACTGACTGAGTTAAGATTGGGGAAAACCAAGCTGTCTTAACAGGAATTACATAATGAAACTTGAAAGAGACCTCTTGGGCAGTGTTTCCTAGAAAAAAGAATACTTACTTGCTGTTATATCCAGGATTTTGGGGGTAAAAATCGTGTTTTGGAGTTTAATGTAGAAATACGGTTGGACTCGATCTCGGAGGTCTCTTCCAAGCAGATGATTCCATGAATACGTAACTAGAGGTGCATAGCCCAGTCGCTTCCAGGAAAACACCTTCACGGATTTCTGTCTGAATTCAATATTCACACCTCCAAGAGGGTCAGACCCAATTTTTCCAGATGTTGTTGCTGTTACAGTCGAGGAACAAATACAGGCAGATAGCGGGTAGCGTTGTCCGGAAGGTCAGGACCGAATTAAACAAGAGATTGGAGCTGTCAGTATTGCAGATCATTGAGTGGAAGAGGCGGGGTGTGCAGAAGTTGCGTTGATGTCGGGATGCTGTTGCTGAGGTCGAGCTGTTGTTCCCACACTAGTGGTGATATTTGTGGATCTCGTAGTCAGTAAATTATTTTCTCAACAGGTTTGCTTGGCAAGGTAAACGCGTTCCTCAAATGTGTTTTAACGGATCCGACCTCCCCATTTGCACCTCTTTCACGTGCTGGCAGATGCTCTTCAGAGCAGTTTATTTCACCCCTGTGGCCCAAGGATGGGATGTGAGGAACTCAAGTGAGCAGCCAAAGCTGTGCCAGTTCCATCCATGCCACAATTCTTCCGTTTCCTGATGATATTCCTTCCTTTTAATCCAGCTTTCCGTTCCAAACCTTGCCGATGCCACCCTCGTGCCTGGAGCCGATTGCTCCGATGGTAGTTTTTGTTGTTCATGAAGGTATTTGTTGTTCTGACATGGAGAAGTAGAATATGGGAGGTGAAAATATTCTTAATTCCACTTATAAAAAATGATTAAAAAAAAAACCCCAAGAACAGAAGAAACCACTTCCAGTTTCTGATTTTTCTTTTTATTTAAATAAAAAACGACCTTTGGGGTCAGTAACGGTTTTGCACTAAATGTTTTCAAACAAAACCACAGTAATTTCAAACATCTGAGGCTTTCAGGGAAGACACCACTCTTTTGACTTGAGCACTGTGACATGTAGGAGAAAAATGCATTCATCCATAAGGTGGAGAAGATTAAGGGTTTATTTTTATTTTTTAACTTACATTTTTCTCTGATAAAGGGTTGTACAGTCTGGAGCGATCACCTGACTGCAACGTTGAGTTATTTCTTAAGATGCTTAGAGCTTACCTACCTGGAAACTGTCAGTCAAGTTTTATTAAAATATATGTACTGTATGATATCAATCCCAGTTTGACAATTTAAAATAAAATCTCAATCTCATTTTCAGCTGATAATTTAATTTTCCTTTTACCTTTCTCACTTGTTATTTTTTGAACTTTTATACTTCTTTCTTTTGACAATTAGACTACAATAAATTCTGATTTACTGTTATTCGATGGAGACCCACTAAGAGGCCACATTTTTTAATGTTCAGTAAACATCAGAAAATATCACGGATAACGGAGCAAAGCTTGATTTGTAATTCCTGAGAAACTGCTGTTTGATTTTGTGCATTTGTTTGGTGTATATAATATTCTGGAAAATTTTATGACATTTCAGTTTTCGCTGTCGGGTGGATCTGGTCCGGTTAAGACCAAAGCTACACGGTGTGTGCTCACGCGGTGACGTGGAAGGTGATTTGTGAGCTAAGTCTGAGCATGCTGCTATGTCCATATGGTAAAAAGAACAGCATGAAGACGTCTTTATTGTCCTAGCGGCGATATAATAAGTAAAACCTTATACCTTATGGTGGCTTATTATTCTGGATCTAAAATGACCTCACTGGTTCAGGGGTGCCCACACGCTCTGAGATGAATGGAAGATGAGAGATAATTTTGAGTTAGGGAACCATGTGCATTAGATGGTAAAGCCAGTATCACTGTCTTTGAGAGGATTAATGAGATTTGCTCTGTGAAACAGCCTGCTGCACTGTCAGCTGTGAGCTGCGGAAATTTGGATACCCATTTTGTTCATTTCGGGTGGATGATTCTTTCTGTAAGAAATGTGTCTGAAAGTGCGTATATGCACATGAGCAACAAGCAGGAAAATCACTGCGCGATGTGCAGTTCTACAGGAATTTGTACAATCGATCTAGAAGGATCTGTACAGAGAAGGATATGGACAACGGTGACTGCAGTGCCTGTGTGGTCTGAGCAAAGCCACTGGCTGAGTTTGCTGCACACAAAGCTTTCTTTGGCAAGGTTGAGCATCAGAACTGAGATACTTGGAACCCGCGTGAGTGTGTCCTGTGCGCAGGGCATCCTGCGGCTCGTGCTGCTTGTGGTGGTGCCAGGCAGGATTCCAGACTGTGTCCTCAGACAGGAAGATCTGCAAGATGAGTTTTGTTTCTCTGAGTTGCCACATCACTTGGTTTGCCTGAGTCTTATTATTTTTTGTAGATACCCGCTCTAGCCACATCCTTCCTTTTTGGTTTCTTTGCCAGAGCACTCTTCCATCTCTGGTTACATTTGCGCTCTTGAAAGTTGCTGAAGAGGCAAAAGAGGAACAGAATATGAAAGATTAATATAAAAGAGCATTTATGTTCTTTAATGTAGTACAACAAGAACCTTTAATAACAGTGTAGATAGCAGAAGCTGCGCTGAAGCCTTGGTAAGGAGCACAAAGAGATGAAATGGAATATACTGTACACATCGCTGAAATACCGTCCCTGCTTAAAGTGCAGCACTTGAGCTCAGAGTGCTCTCTAATCCATTTTAAATTGAATATGAATACTTCAGTGATAATGCCATCTTTTTTCATCAATATTGCTTTTATAAAAAACAGTCATTGATCCTATAAAAGCCCCGTGTTTCTGCCTGAGCCGCTTGCCAGACACAGTTTTACATTTGCTGTGCACATCTATTTGCTGGCAAAGTGTTTTGTTTTGTAACAGCGCAGGGGGTGAGAGATTAAAAGTTGTGGGTTGTGGGTCACTGGGTGGCACAGGAAGGTGTGTGGATTCAGTTTCCCTCTCGCTGGACAGGAGCCCCTGGCTGCTGGGGGAGGTGGCTCCGTGTGTGCGTGTGGTGCCTGTTCCTGCGAGGGCTGTGACCGAGCCCAACCCAGTCTGTTGAGTCCCTGCCCTACTCCAGCCCCAGAGATATCAAAACAAGACAAAAAAGCACCGCAGCAGGCAAAAAGGAAAGACCAGGGCAAACCTAGCGAAGAGCCCTGCAATGCAACAGTCGCTGTTGCCTCCAGGCCCTGCCTGTCATTAACACACGCTTAGATGTTTATAAATATCCAGTTCTTGTCAATAAATCAACCTTGAAGCAAAGGGGCAGCGTTTGAGATGTGTTGCCCAGAGTTGTGAGCACTTTGCCTCTCCTCAGGTGCCCAGAATTTGTCACAGGGCTCAATTTAAGTGACCATTTCTCAGAACGAAGCTTCTGGGTCCTTCGAGATGTGTGTTTGTTCTTGTCTACGCTGCTGTTGTCTGAAAGGGTGTAAACTCGCACGCCAGGGGTCACAAGCGCTGTTCCCTGAGCAGCAGGTCTCAGGTCAGCGTAGTCTGCGTTACAATTGGTGCTAGCACTGGTCTCAAACTTTTGAAGTGGATTCAGTGTGAAATCTGCTGTACCCTTTCTGTTCTTGCTGTTGGAGAATGCAAACACATAAAAAATGCAGCAGATTGCTGAAGGCAGAAGGCGCTGCGTGATAGTCCGTGCCCAAGGGTACTTCCAGGGGCCAGAGCAGCAGCTAGCTCAGGGCTTTATCCAACCTGAAACCCTGCAAGCTAAGTACCTTTAGTCTCCTGTCTAACTGCTGTGGTTTTGGCAGACAGAGCCCGGTGCTCCTCTGAAAAGCGTTTCTCTCTGCCCTCCAGGGGTCTGGGAGGGCGTGGGTGCAGCAGGATGCAGTCAGCAGGATCTCGCGTGGCTTTCACATACCAGCACTGTGGTCACCTGCTCCTGCTTCTCGGGTCCTTCTCTAAAAATGCTAAATAAGCTGCTTGTAGGCACGGCAGAGGCTGGGCAAGAGAGCGGTGCTTGAACTTGGTTGTAGCCGTATTAAACAACAGGTCTGCGAAGTGTTCAACAGCGGCTTGTCCTGTGTGATTGTCCTACCTGTGCATTTCTCCACAAAGCTTCCTCGAGACTAGTTTGGAAAATCGGTCTGAGAGCAAACACCAGCCGTGCAGCAGCCTCAGAGCTTTGACCGTTGCTGTTTCTGTTGTTATTGCAGATAAAGCTGTACCACAGGTGAGAGGCTGTGGCTGCTGTTGGGATAATGTGTGGTGCTACTGGGAAAGTTGCGTCCCACCGGAAGAGATGGGAAAGGAGCACACAAGGCCGAGGTGGCTGTCTGAATTCATGTTTTAAAAAGTAATAGATAAATATCAATTACTACACTTTAAAAGAAAAGAGAACCCTGTCCCCATCGTCAGCACATTTGCCTCTGCCCGGGGACTATTTTAAGTTCCTTCCACCATATTTGCTCACGGCGTGGGCGCTCTCCGTGGAGTCAGCCTCAGCTTTGCTCTGCTGGCAGGAACGCAAAAACGTTCAGATTTTTAAATGGTTGTTAAGTGGCCAAACAGCAGTGAGACCTGGTGGCCGAGGGGTGACGCGGCTCAGTGGGTGTGAGGGGCTTTGGGCTGACGCACTGCAGTGTTTCACCCTTCAGCAGAGAGAGAAGCTGGATTTCTCCATCGGTTTTAACCGAGGCTTGGATAAAGTTGTAACAAATACATAAAGATGAATTTGATTCACACTGAAGGAAATCTATTTGGTGATTTTTATTTTTTTCAGAAGACTTGGCTCGTTATGCATTTGCATAACAACATGTGAACTTCCATGGGATGGAACAGCGGAAGAACCGGAGCAGCAGGTGGTCTCTGAGCAGCCACACAGGTACCGCTTCTTTCATCACAGACCACATCCAACAGGGTTACCATTTCACATCTTCCCCTTCTGGTTGATACAGAAAAGTGTAGAGTTCAGGGGCCTCTCTTCTGTGTCAAAACAGAATTTTGCCCTATTTAGCATAGTTCCTCCTGTGCTAAGGGGCCGCACATCTTACCGTGCACACCAGAGGGGAAGAAACCCTTTCCCTCGCATTTATTGTACCTGCACACAAAAAAGTGGGTGACAGACTTTGCAATTATTAATTAGTGTCCTAAAAAGGCAACTCAGAGTTTTGGAAAATTTGATAGGGTACAATTTATTTTTTTAAGTGTTCTTAAACTCAGAAGTTTACTGAAGGGGGGGAAAAAGGAATTAAGATGCGGGTATTTACATCAAAATCTACTAGAGCAAAAAGAGCCATTAATCTTCATGTCAGCATATTGTTAATAATAATAAGAGGCATTGTTTTTTATTTTGTCAGCAAAGGCAAAGAAAAAAGTGCTTATAAACCTATTTACTGTCAGTGATGCAATTGCCTTTGCAGAAAATCAGCTCCTAAATGAAAATATGAATGCTGCTCGGGATCGCTCCTGTTCCAGCTCTGTCCCATCTTCTGTTTTTCGCAGGTGGGTCTCTATCCATCCCTGTGAACTGCTCATGGTCGCTGAGATCTATCATCAAGGTGAGCTGGCTGCTGTCGTGTGAGATGTTATTAATGACTTTGTGAAAATTCCTATAAATTGCATCGTGAACGTCCATTACCACTCTTATCCATAACCTGCTAAAAATGTCAAGGTGATCAGTTATTTATATTCCTCCTCTTATTTCAGTGATCTCAAATTATACCATTGCTTTTCATTTCACAACAGCTTTTGCCCTTCACCACGCTTTCCATTACTTTATGTGTCAAGCAAGTCAAGCAGATTAGTAAAACAATATTCTCACCTGCCCCTAAAGACTGGTTAGGTTTTAAGTGTTATTCTCTCTGTAAAGCAGCTTACGTACCTGTTTTTACAGCATTTGGACAGCTTAGCCCAGCAGAATTCATTTCGTACTCTTGACATGGAGCAGGCAAAGCTATTGAATAGGATCTAAAATAAGTCTCTCGGTGAGATACCTGCAAACTGAAGGTGCTCAGGTACCTCCACTAAACTGTTTTTTGAGTATCTGAGCAGATACTGTAAGCACGATGCTGCGAGGCGCTGGAGAAGTGCAGGTGGGGGATCTTAATTCATTAAGATCTCGAGTGAGTAAATAGTAGTTCTGAAAGCAAATGTGACCAGGACTCCTCAAACCAGAGAAGGGAACGTGCTCTTGATACCAATGAGAATGGCAGAGTGGAGAGGGGTTGGGAGGGTGTGAGTGGTCTGAACCAGCACGCGTATTGCAGGAGCTATGATACAGTCGTGTGTTTTTCTGCTACAAGATGTCAGAAGAATGGCCCTATTTAACAACTTTTTCTTAAATCATATTTATTCAATTTTGGCCTCTTTCAGTGTATAATTTATAAGACAATTTTACTATGGTGATCAATTAGGTGCTATGGATCAAATAAAGTATTAAATGTGAATACTTATCAAATGATGAATATTGCTAAATGAATATTACAATGAATATTGCTATATTTTTATCGTTGCTGGAGTAATTATGGCAGATGTTGGAGGGCATCAGAACAGATTTATGGCTGCTTTGTGTCCTGGGATTGAGTAAAGGAAATACACACCTCACCTGAGGGTTCCTCCTGAGGAGACTGTAATAATGTGCAAATATTTAGAGCCCTTGACTGTGTGTACTTTAGTCACACTTAAGAGAGCCACCTGCAGCTGCAGAATGATACACATAGATGGTTACGATATTGGGACATTGTGTTCTTAATCGCTCCCAAACAGATGCTGAAAGGTACAAAATACACCTTGCCCTTGGGCAGCTCTCCTTTAAAGAAAAATTGCAAGGAAAATAGCAAAGATGGGTGTCTTAAAGCCATTCCCCTGGGAAGCACAGAGTGTTGAGCTGTGTGAAGCAAGCCCTGCTAGAACAGCTCCCTACACCCGTCTTTTAAGAGTCTTTCTGCTGTAGTTCTCGGCGGCAGAAGCGCTGTTAAGAGAATGCTTACATTCCGTATTGTAGGACTGACTGCATCTGGTTGATATTGACTCCGGTACCCCAAGGGCTTTGGTGAGGAGCAAAATATTTTGGAATGAGAGAAAGCTGGAGCGGTGACAAGTGCTCGTTCCTTCCCAAAGAAAACCAACCCAGCTCTCATCCAGCGCTCTCATCACTTCTGTCCTGACAGCATCCTGCGCTTCCACTTCAGACTTCTACGTTGCGACGCTGCATGGTAAGGCAAAAGTAGATAGGAATGAGGTTTGATGGAGGCAGAACTTCAATATCACTTCTGAGAGCTGTTGCAGGAACAGCATCTTTCTTTTCCTTCTTCACAGTGGTGTTTGGGATGAGGGGGTGTCTTCCCACTCCCCACTGCCTGCTTTGGTGGGTACCTGGCTGCGCCTCTGTCATCCCTGATGTGTGCAACATGCACTCCCCTTTCTTCTCCCGATTCACTTCTGGCTTATCCATGAATCGAACCACGTGAAATGGGTTGTAGCTACAGTTGGCATCTGCTGAAGCGTGGCCGGATTTGTTACACACCTCACGTGGCTCCTGTGTCGCTGGACTGTTCAGAGGAGGGAGCAGAGAAGGAACAAAGCCAATGAACGAGCAAGCCAAGAGACACAACACCTGGCACAGCGCAGTGCGGCACAGGAGAAAAAGGCTCCTTTCCAGTGTCTCCAAAAGGTGATCAGTAGGGCCTCCACAGCAGGGTCCCAAACAGCATCAAACTCCTGTTGTGGCTGGCACTGTACAAACACAAAATAAGAAATAGCTCCTGCTCTGAAGAGGTCTTGGCCAAAATAAAGCAGGTAAGAAACAAGAATGAGAAGGGAAAGAGTGGTGAAATGTTCTGACCAGGTGTTTGGCAAAGCAAAATACAGAACTCAAGGTTTCAAGTGGTGCTAGAGACCTTGTTGTTTTCCCTTTTGATAACACTATCAAATATTTAGGAAAATGAGTTACACTATCTAATAATGAAAATTGCTCTATTTGTCTTTGCTGCCAAGAGATGAAATGAGAAAATACATGAAAACTTCCCAAAAATGCTTGATGAACTTTCCATTGGAATTTTCTTCTCTCCCCTAGCTGTTATGGTGCTTCAGAAGGACACAGATAAATCCATAGATAATATCCAGAAAAAACAGCTCCTCAATAGACTTGTAATGCCTAACTAGATGAACGCTTGCAATGATCGCATTGCTTCCCTAACAGGAATTGCTGACTTTTTTTCCTCCTATTTCATATAACAAAAGTTTTCCTTAATATAAGACTCAAAATTGAGATGCAGTTAATATAGAATTTATGGTATTATATAATGTCTGTATTAAATTCAAAGAACTGAGTACCATGGGGAAAACTAGGAAATAAATTCTGAGATTATGGTTTTGTTTACACTTAGAGAATTGAGTGATAGAATACAAAATAATTTTTAGGGTGTACTTTCTAAGGCATAGAGTTCACCCTGAGTACATGGGGGGTTGGGACAGCTGGGTGAATAGTTGAACTGAGCACCCTGGCTAAGATACACAGTTCAGGCTCTGGCTTTTGGGTGTGTGTTCAACAGGGGTGGTGGTACTTGAACCAAAGATGAGCTCTGAGACCTGTGATGGGCTTCTTATCAAAGGTCAACGTGTGTTCCCTCTTAGCGGGGGCCACAACGTGAGGCAAATGGGATGCTCACAGTATTGTGTAGAGAACTGCAAAGGAGACAGTTGTTGTGGTCAAGATCAGGTGAAAATTAATTTGTGCTTGCAGGACAAATAAATTAGGGAGTGAAAGGAAAAACAATCCCGATGCAGGTGAGAGCAGTTCCTGTGGAATGTGGATTTTTTCAAGGTTGAGTTGTCGCTCTCACGCTTATTCCTTCCCTATGCAGAGCATTTTCTCCTCAGAATGTTCCTTCTGTAGGCTTTGTCAGAATAGGAATTCCTGAAATGGCTTGTGATGCACCGACAGCCTCGCAGGCTGAATTTATTTTCATTAGTAAGATATTTCAATCTGCAGACAACCTTTGAAATTTGTTGTAGGAGCAGCACGTTTTGAAATCAAACTGATGGATTTTATTGGGGAACTACTGTAGCTGTCAAAACAGCCTGGGCTACTTTCATCTCTCCCTTTATGGAAGCCAATGTGGAGGAACCAGATGGTGGCAGTCCCATTGTCTGTGCTTAACTTCTGATTCTCACGCCTCATTTTCAGTACTCCTGTACGCTGCTATTTATCTTGCTACATTTCTTCTCAATTTTCTTTAAAAAAAATAAATCCACAATATCTTTAGTGGGTTTACAATTAAATCAGCAATAATCCTGCAGCGTTGTGTTTGTCCTTAGGTAACCCCATTTCTCTAGAGCTCTGGAATGCAAAGTAGGTCCCCAGCTGAGCACTTCACCGGGAGAGAGCAGGAGATACACCCCTCGTCCTTCCGCTCCCTGACACATCTGACTGAAAAGAGAGAGAAGAAAGGCTGGGCAGTTCCAAAAAAAGAGCCTGCTGACCCCTGCAGCAGGGGCAGAACCTCTCCTGCTCCGCCTGCAGCAGCTCCGTCCTCACCACTTGCTGTGTGTTACCGGCGAGGGCAGTGCCCTGGGTTGCAGGGTAGGTGTCGCTCTAAAAGTTGGCACAACCATTAGACATAACCTTATTTTTCTTTTTTATTACACTCAGCAGAAAACACCCAGAGTGACCGGGACATTTTAAGGAAGTGTGATGCTACACCAAATAGATAAACTGAGGTATGTTGGAATAAAATTAATTAGTCACAGAAATTGAGTTTATTTCTGACTGAATTGGAAACAGGACGTGTTTGGGTCGCCCTGCCCTTTGAAATTGCCGTGTTAGACAGCGGTGGGCTTGAAGTCGTTAAGTATTCCAGGGTGGAAAGCTGCCAAAACCAGAGGCAGAGAGGGCTACAGCACAGTTTGGGAGATTCTGCAAGTTCCCTCTAGGATTTTTTTAAAAAAAAAAAAAAAATCTCCAAAATGGGGGGGAGCACTTCTCTCCCAGTTGTCCTGCTGCCTCCTTCCCAAAAGCCTGTGGTTCGGAGGCACTGAGGATGTGGCTGCCAGGGTCTGTAGATGTTGACCTCCAAGTGAGTTCTGACCTCTGACCACCCTCAGCCTACATTACTGTCTTCCCCATGCACTGCAGAGCTGCTGTTGGCTCTCCAGAAGCAGGCTTGTCTCCAGATTTTATTCTAAAATACATTATTTTTCTCAAGTATTTGCACTCCTGTTGAGGTTGTATTTTCTCTACTAAAATGAACGCCTTGGGTCTATATTTGGTTGTTCCTTGAGCACGTGAAGAATGGCAGGCTGGAATGATGCATTAGAAAGGTTTTGCAAAAGCTTATTGCCCTGCTCCAGCTTTCCCTTAATAAATTCAATATAATTTTGTTTTTCTAAAAAGAGGCTTGGGAACCCAATTAATTTTCTATCTATTTATTATTATTTCACCTTGAGATGGGAATTACAATACTTTGATAAATGGGTCCAAAAGTTTGTCTTGTTTCAAAACTGCTTTCATAATTCTCTGCTTTCTGGTGGTGGTTTTTTGGAGAACTCATCATAAGTTGCACTTCTGAGGGTTTTTTTTCTATTCAAAGCTGTATTTATTGTGTTTATGAAAATGTATTTAATGTATTAATGCATACAGAAGCCATTGGATGGACTTGATATACTCACGTTTACAAAAATAACGTCCAGGAGTTGGGTTTTTTAACCATTTCTATCTTTCAACAGCTCTGAAATTAGTCCTTTCTCTTTCCTTCTGTTTTCTTTTTTTCTTCATTATTTGGATTTGCAAACTGAAATTAGAGAGCTGAGGTCAAGTTGGCAGACATGCTTTGCCCTTGAAGCAGGTTCTTCTCCGTAATAACAGATGATTCTTATTTTCTGTGGCTATTAGTCAAACCCGTATTCCTTGAAACCATCCTAGCCTGGTGTTAATCAGGACAGGTTTTGTGGAATTAGCAGAACAAGTTCATGTGGGCAGAAGAAAAAGTCCCCATCTAATTAGCCTGACAGATGCTGTAGAAATGCTTATATCCTTTTCTCCTGCGTGCTGTGAAGCAGCACTGTGAAGGTAACCTGCTACCATGACGTGGCTTTTCCCTAGCCCCCAGTTGCAACAGGATTCTAATAAACTACGTATAGAGAGCAATTTTCCATTTTAAGCTAAAAAATCAGCTGACAACTCAACAGCAGTGTCGGCTCCAGTGACCTCAGGATTGCCCGTCACAGGCCATCAGTCCCTGAGCACCTGTCACTTTCTGGGATTTTGATAAAAAAACGTCGTAGTGTCAACACATTTACCATATGAAACTTTTCTCTTGGTGTCCTCTGTTTTATATCTCCATCACTCAACCCTAAAGCGTTAAAATTCCAGTAAATGCTTTGGAAGTAGAGCCGTGATGTTTGGTAACAGAATGCTCATTTCCTTTAAGTACTTCCATCCAGCCCTGAAGAAGTAATCACTTTACAGAAGCTAATAAAGAATGGATTAAGCTACAGCTTTGAAGAACTCATCTCAAAAGGGCCCTGAAACCACTGTCTAAAAGCAATATTATCAGTATTAGAAGCTGAAAAATTACACCAACAGATCTAGGTCAGTGCATTATAGGGAGAAACAATAGAACTGATGTCAGAAATATTACCAAAAATCTGCCTCTAGTAGTCTGGGGGGATTTAATTCATCAACGTTGTGTTCCTTTGAAGGGTTTATGGCATGACTATGTAAATGTGTATCCTCGTGATTTGCGGGGTAGTTCTCCTCTGGTGTTTTGTTTTAAAGGCCAACCACTGCAGAGATTTTCACGTGCGGATATTAACGGGGGTAGAGTGCTGAGAATAAATATGTGTATATACGCAAGCACACGGACATCTCTATCCCTGCTCCTTCTAGAATAGTTCTCTGGGTTTGTGCTTGTGCTGTGCGTGGAGCTAAAGCGGTGCCTCGTGGCTCTGGTGCCGTGCTTGGATGCCCTGCTGTCCCACTCTCCGGTGGCCATCCTGCCCAGCGCGCTCTCAAAGCCCGTGAGTTTCTCTGTTTACTGTGTGAGTGCATCAATCAAATGGGGGGCTGCACAAGGAGTCGGGGCCTTCACTTGAAGATTTCATTTCCCTCAATAAAACAACTCAAGCATCAATATCATCAGTTAATACTGAGACCAAGAGACTCACCATTGTGCAAAGGCAAACAGGCAAATAGGTTGGACTTGATGATCTCCAAGGTCTTTTCCAACCTTATGATACTGTGACATCCAGTCCAGAACCCTGTGACTGTTCCCATCCCAAAGAAGCTGTGTAGGGAAGGGTATGAGGACAGGGTGTTGCTGCTGGGCTGTTCCTGTAGTCTGTAAGGACACTTTCAAGACCAGAAGTGCCAACTCTAGCTTGGAATATAATAATCCTTCATAGATGTTTTCCTTGAAGTTTCCCAGGCTACCTAGTGAGCACGTATAAAATCTGCAGTGTTCAGTGACAAAGACTTTCGCAGCTCCACTACACTGGGTACGTAGACCCATCTCCTTTTACTTATTTTCTCAGCCTCATTTCATTTGAGGTTCCTACTTTGTCTCCTGAAATATCTGTGAATAATTGTACTTTTGTTCATCTTTCCTGTGCGTGATTTCATAAATCTGCTCATCTAAGAGTTAAGAATGGCAACTCATTTGATGTTCCTGATGCAGAAATTATTCCATACCCTTGGTTGTCCTTCTGATGACTTCTCAAATAATTTTTTACTTTGAGCCTTTTCTCTGTATGTGTTATACCTCTCTTCTTTCAGGCTCCTGACACCTGTACCGTTTTGGTACATAATTTTAATTCTTCAACTTGTGAATGATCTGAGGACAGCTTAAACTTTTAAATGTGGTGCTGATGCTCCCTGGCCACTTCCCGTACAGCTGCTAAGTGTTTTGGTAATAAGTTGTAATTCATAATTTTGTTTCCTGTTGCAGATTTAAAGCAAAGAAATCCTTAAGCATTCATGCATTTTACTTTTTTATTCTGAATAAAGTATTTAAGAAGGTATAAAATTTTAAAACAAACAAAACCTTCAAATTATTTTCTCATGATCAATTGTTTTAGCGTTAGAAGGCAGTGTCCACTGTGCCAGTCCAATATTTCCCTTTCAATGATGCATCCTGATATATCTGATGTCTACACAACATTGAATTTTTGTGAACTCAAAGTTTTCTCCTTAATTCTTGACCAGCAGATGACAAAGATGATGGCTAGAGAAACGTCATGCAATATATGATGAATAAGTGATTTTTAATATTTTTCCTATCTAGATTGGCAGATTCTTTTCCTTAGCACTAAATCAGAGTAAGTGCATTTTTCAGTGTTAGTCGTCTCTGCCAGCAATGTAAAACCATGATGTGTCACTTGCTGCTACTGTTCAAGTGCTGTCTTTGTTGCCCGTGGACAATTTCCAAATTAAACTCGTCTCCTCTGTCCTTAGTAAGTAAAAGATGGTCTTTTGGTATATCTGAAATGGTGTCTCTATCCTGATTCCCCTGTCTGGGAGTTAAAAAGCCCAGCAAGCTGTAACAGAGGGAGATCAGGCAGCAGCCATGTGTAGACTTTCAACTTAAAGGTTACAGCGGCTTATTTTTAGTAAAAATAGGTGGTAATCTCCTACGGGAGATGCTGGTAAAAACCCTCTGAAGTGCCTGGTGGGGTGGGAGGAGAGTCAGCAGAGAAGAGGTAGCTGTGGGCAGGTTTGTACAGCCAATTTCATACCCTTATCAAAGCATCTGAAAAAAAAGAGGGACTGTATTTCCTTAAAATTGCTGTGAACCCTTGGTTACATTTGGATCTTGAAGGGAAGAAGTCTGTGAGATGCTGTATATTGTGCTACACTGATTTCCTTTGATTTGTATACGTGTGCGTCTATGGGTGCTCCAAAGGCTTGGGCATGCAGCCCAGTGCGCTGGTCCGAGTCTACAACCACGTACGCCAACACCGGTTGGAAGATTTGAAGTAAAGACATAAAATCAGAGTTTTGATCTCTGGAGATTAAATGCAGTCCCTGTGAAGCCTCCTGTGCTTCAGGGGGCTCCAGAGAATATCAGGTATGTTTTGGTACTGAGCAATCTGAAGTAGCTAATCGCAAATGGATGTTCATGCAAAGTTTAAGTCCCGTGCTTAACATTTTACTGTTACAATAAAACTAAGATTTCACTTTTTTTAGCACTTTTATTGAAAGCACAACTTCAATAATATGATAATGGAGGAGAAAAAGGTAACTGTAATGTCTGATACAAAATTATAGAAGCCTTATTTTCTTTGTGAATGGTAATAGATACCAGGAAACTACCATCCTAGCAGCTGTGTAATTTGATTGTGTGTGCTATTGCAAAAGGTAATTAAGTATCTGAGAGGAGAAAAAAAGGAACAGAAAAAATAAAAGGGAAAAAATGCCAGAATAAAATGAGTTGTATAGCTACAGGAAATCTATTTTAAAAAAATCAATTATTCTCTGAAACATGAGAAGCTCCATTTCAGAAATTACGACAAAAGGAGCTGCTGGTAACCACCCCACTATGTATCCATTTCTCAAAATAGTACAAGCACTTCTAGAGAGAAAGCCAAGTCATTCGTTATAGAATTCCCCCAGGACATACATTTTCTCCAAGTGAACTTCACATTCCTCTTTTGCAGAAGAAAGCAAATCTGAAATAGAGATGTTTTGCAAGGAAATTATAGTGGTCTTAAAGGTTTATATGGAGCATAATATTTACAGGCAATGCAGTGGGTTTTGTGTGTGTGTCCATTCAGATCATTCATTTACATATTTAGAATTTTTAAGATCCTTGGTATTGAACAAAAAGGCTTTCTCTGCAGGAGTAACCATTGTAATACTTCTGTTCTTTTAAATGATTAACCTTCAGTACTGTTAGTAATGCACTGAGATGAGTGGTGTTAGAGCACTGGAGAAGCTGTTATATCGGATTGGATCCCCCATTAGAGACTGTTGCTCCTGTGAAACGGCCGCGTGATGTGCAAACGTCTGGATATAATTCATGGAAAAGCAGCCAACGCGTACAGTAGGATTTCCACAATATAATGCATTTCTCACAAGGGTTTTGCAAAATTGGCAAGTTAAACACAGAAACAAGCTCTTTCAAAATCAATCTTTTCTGCTATTAATTTTTGATAATAAGACAATAAATTACTGTGTTTATACTAATTTACACTTTGGCTTGTAAAGATTTAACCTCCATAAGGGATTAGCACAGCTGATGTGCAGCACTCGGCAAGGTAAAGAGACTTTGCTTTTAACTGTTTTCTAAGGGATTTGATGGTTGACATCTCTGCAAAGCTTTACCCCGTAATGGTTGTCCTAGTGCGTTGGAAATCTGGCCTTTTGCAAAACAGCTTAACTCTGGACATTGGCTTGACAGATTAGCTCAATATACAAGAGAACTTTGATCAGTTTATGTACAACGTAGAGGCCTCTAATGAGTTCATTTTTAAGCACTTCAATATGAACCAGAAAATACTTTGAGCTGCCGCTGTTTTTTCCAGTGTAAAATCTTGCTCCTCGCGGAGATTTTTTCTTTTTCCAAAAGATCAATTAATTGGGAACTAAGCCAACAGCCCTTCCAGTTCCTCATCTTCCCTGTGAGTTTCTGCCTCTTTGAGACCTTGTGACACTGCCGGCCAATGCTCCCAATTACGTGATGAAGCAATGCTTTTTTTACTTGCAATAGTGCACAGCGTGAGTAACACATCAAACCCACAGCTTTTTGCCGTTGAAACCTTATGCAAAAAGAATTGATGAACAAAAATGCCTTGCTTTTGATCATTAGTGCTGTTGGGAACCTTCAACCGTGCTCCCAAAAAATAGCTGCTGGCCAAAAAAAAATAAACCCAGAACTCTGTGTCATCCTTATTTTTGTCTGTATCCACCCACACACACGTGGTGTAAATCCCCCAAGAGGATACAGAAGGACTAACTCTAAGTCTGAACACAAGAACCTGCTCTCCTGGTAGTCCACAACGAGCGTCTCCGGTCATTGAGCTAAACCAGGGCGGTCAGTTTTGGAAGTGAAAGCTGCTGCACTTTGCTTGCACCATAAAGGCAGTTATGAATTAATGTGCAGATGGCTCAGGTACTCCTGGAGACTCATCAGAAATGGATTTACCCATGAAAAGATGTTGGGTTACTAATTTTTGCTGAGGCAGAGGCAGATGGAAACTAGGGGAGAGGGTGGTCACCGAAAACCCCACAGCTTGGCAAACACGGTGGTGGTCTCTTTTTTTCGCTTCTAACCTTTACTGGTTTGCTAGGGAGGAGTTCCTGGATAAAGGGTAGAAAGTATGAGAGAAGATGATCAGAGTAATTGTCGTAACGATGCTTTCTTTTGAAACCCAGCTTGATGAGGGGGAAATGAGATGGCCTGGCTCTCCTCTTCGGCATCCCCGACCCTTGGCCTGAGAGCTGCTCAGCAGTGTCTGCAGCGGCCCAGAGGGGACTTCTGCCCTACATAAGCAGGGATCATCTGATGTCAGATGGAGCCTAAACTGGTATGAAACAAACGCATCTCTCTCTTTCTAGGCCAGAAGTAATGGAGTATGTTATGAAATTAAGGCCCCGTGATGATGTGCTCGGTTCTCTTGCTCGGCGTAAGTACATCAGCTCTCAAGAGCCACGTAGACGTCTTTCAAGGCTGCTGAGAGTCCGTAGGAGTGGATGTGTGTTGCTGACTAAGCTGGGAGTTGAGTTTTTTGAAGGAAGGGCACAGTCTTACACAAATGTGACTCACGAAGGTGGCCCCGGAGCCGCTACCCCGGACTGAAGGCTGGTAGCAGTTCCTTCACAGTTGGCCCACACAAATCCTATTTCTGTATCTATTAGAGAACAGATGTCAAGTGTATCAGCAGATTTATCCAGATGCCTACGGTCCTGAGCAGGAGGACCAGTGGCCTGACAGCTGCCTACTGCCACAAAATTGAAAGATGTCAGCTTACTTTTGACGTGTGGGTACCACCAAAGCAACCTGAAATTCTTAAGATGATGCGTTTGAGACTGAACCAATAGAAGTGACTTGCTTAAAAAGAGGTCAGATAAGAGTAGAAGAGGCATGACCTCTCTCCTATCTTGGTTCACCAACAGTACCTATGGGAAACAGCTGTGACACTTCCCTTCAGCACCATTTCCATAGGAGCAAGTGGTTAATGCCATAGTTTTGCTGTTTGGGCTGCTCAGGACGATGGCCCTCTGGATAAAGCAAAAATCACCAGCAGGTACAGGAGGAATTTTCACTTTTCTTTCTCTTTTATTCCTATTAAGATGGAGGAATTTTCACAGTTTCATCATTTTAGGGAGAAGTGTTGTGAACTCTTTTTTAAAATGGAATATTTAAATTCCACTAAATCGAATCTTACTTGTAATTAAGACTCTTATTGTGGACTTCAAGCATTGTTTACCTCATTTAAATGAATCAAAATGATCACATGATATAATGGTATGTCTGAATTAAGAGTGATATTAATTATTAAGTCATTATGGCTATAGAAATCAAGTTTTAGTCTCTGTATTATCTTAAAGCAGGTCTTTTTCACTCTAGCCAAAGTGCGAGTTCTCTTAATTGGTGTCAATTAAAAAATTCCTCTCATGAATGGTAACCTTATTTGGGATCCTTCAGATTAAAGCAGCATAGCTGGTTTCTCTGGTTGTCTAATGCAGGACTATTCACAGCCGCTTCTTGTTCAATTTCATGAGTTGATTATATTTACGTGTAATGATAACATAGGTGAGTGGTCAAAGCAATCGTAGTTGCTCTTAATTTATTGAGTGTCAGTTATGAGTTAGTTATGATCTGGATGCATATTTTCATTTCCTGTTCATAAATGGATTTAGGTTTACATCCAATGATATTTTCATTTAAGCTTAATCTGCTCAGTAAATGCAGTAGCAAAATTTGTTTTTCTTTCCAAGCTGCAACACAGTCCAGAATTCTGAGAAAGATGGTGATTGATCTTTATTACCTGAAAGGTGCTTAGGCCTCTCAGGAAGCAAAGCTCTTATCCAGCCCTTATGATCTGGCTTATTTTTCTTGCTTCACTACAGAAACAGAAGTCAGATAAAAATATGAATGTATATGAAGATCCCTCTTCCCATTAACTTCCAGGAAGACTTGGATGCCTTAACTGCTTTGGTGCCTTTGAAAGCATCACCCAAACAGCTTCTTAACTGAAACAGAGATTCAGGAAGTGAAACGTTATAATCAGGACCTTTCTTAGTGCCTCAGAGAGGTGACATGTTCTTTGTGTTCATAGACAATAGAAGAGCTTTCAAAACAATGAACATGGCAGAAGTGTTATTTATTTTTCTGTCCTGTTCCTGTGACCTTTGCTATCAATGGAACCTCTGAAGCAGGACACAGAAAATGAAATCTAAGGCCCAGCACAGCTAATACTCAAAACAACAACAAAAGATACATTTCCTTTTCCTTTTCTTGTTTCTTTTCTTCAGGTTAAGGCTGGGTTTTGAGTTGACTGTGAAATCTCTGGCTAGTAGTGAATGATGTATGAAGAGTTAAAATCCCTGCTCGTAGCACACACAAACAGAAACTGCAGGAAGATGAACGTGGTTGGGCTGGGCTGGGTTGGGCTATTTGCTGTGTCCTTTGTGCACAGGTTGCCATTAAGGCTGAAGGTAGAAAGAAAGGTCTAAAGTGTGTATGCCTTAAAAATAAAAGAAGGGAAAAGGTAAGAAAGCAGGCTTCTAGAAGCATTTCTTATTCATTTTCTTCTTACTGATCCTCTGAAGAATAACCTTTTTTCTATGAAAAGGTCTGATGGAGTTTGATATTTTGTTCTGATGGAATAATCCTTGTGTCATACCCATGGATAGATTCATAATAGTGTCCTTAGTTCTGGGAAAGCACAGGAAAATTATAGTCATAGTGTCCCTCAACCTGTAGTCATAAAACACATTTTGTCAAGCAGTGGGGCCACGTAAGCTTTGAAGGGACTGAGGCAACAGCTTCACCCTTAACTGAATGCTTAACTAAATGTTTTTTCAAATATTTTAACTAAGCTGGAGTCTGTTAGCCTAAATATTTTTAATTAAATACAGTGACTTTGCACACATAGAATACAAATGCTGTGATGAAGGTGATGTCTCGGCAGACACTGATGTTCTGGGGACATCGTGTTTCTTGGAGAAATTGGAGGGTTACGGACTCTCCATTAGCACAAAGTACTATTTCTGTAACGTTACCTGTCTCTGCATGAAGGTCCATGGTAAGAACAGCCCTGCTTTGTCCTTACACTGGGCCCCTCAGTTTGAGAAAAATGTGGAGATGCTGGAGTGCGTCCAGAGGAGAGCGACGAGGATGGTGAGGGGGCTGGAGCACAAGCCCTGTGAGGGGCGACTGAGGGAGCTGGGGTTGTTCAGCCTGGAGAAGAGGAGGCTCAGGGGAGACCTTATTGCNTCAGGGAACACTACTGTGATCTGTAAAAACACAATATCAAAAACAACACCCAGGTGAAGTTTTTTGAGTAATTCACTATCGAAGATGGGGGTTTTACTACATTTTTGTGTATGTGTTAGAGATTAAAATGAAGGCAGCATTTTATTTATAAGCCCAAATTAACATTGGACATTCTTGCGTATGGGTTCATAAACGTGAAATGGTTTTTATTTTGGAATATCGTATGTCTGGAACTGTATTGTATTTTTAAGTTCAGAATGAATCTTTTTCTCAAAAAAGATTCAAATGCAGAAAGCTCAAGAAATGTTAATGTTCTGCTGCTGTAGATCAGAATTTGTGTGTGTTTTCCATAATTTATTATGTGTCAGCTGCTGTGACCCAAGAAATTGAAAGGAATGAAGTGACAATATTTCTTGACAAATGTAGAATGAGAAAAAAGAAATAAAGGCAGGCGTACCCCGCTCTTCTGTGTTGCTGCAGAGATGAATTCTTTAGTTTAATGTGTTTGCTTTTGCTGTATCACTTCTAAGAAGCCTTAATTGTGGATGTGGATCCTGCTGGGCAGAGTGCTCTCTGAACGATGGAAGAAAAAGGTGATCGTGTTCAACAAGCAAATAAAAGGATGTATTGTAGTTACGACTGAAATTTAAAACCTTTCTTCCTTCCCTTTCATTATTTTTCTCTAAAGATGGAAGGATTTGAGGAGTCACTCATTATTTTAAGTGTGATTCTGTTTAAAACCTCAATTTTTGTAAGGAGAAACAACTAGGAAATATATAAAAATATAATCCAAAGTTAAATTCTGCCTAAACAATTGTTTGTTTTCCTCATTTCAGAATTGACCTTGATTTACAATCACCTTAAATTAGACTAGTCAATATCCACAGTTTTCATATATTGCTATACAAAGGAGTTTTGAAACTTAGAAGTGTGCAATGTTTTATTAGGATCCAAAGCTCACTGGATCTCACGTGTACACAGAACACAACCACGTAACGGCACCCAAATGACCCTTAGAGTGTCAGTAACACAAAAAAGGAAAGTCAAGACAAGTGGAATCCACTTCACACAGGAGAATAATTAATGCTGCCTAAAGTTATCTTGCATCCTTTTTGATGACGTGAAATGAAGTTGAAGCATGGAATCACTGTAAGTCCAGTGTAGGCTAATTGCGCTACAAACGACCCAATGCAGAAGTCGCTCATCGGTCAGGGTAAGTCATAGCATGGAAATGTGTGCACCAGGAAAAACGGGTTGCTCCTTATTACAGGGATTGAAATGTCTGTGATATTTTGTGGCGGTGTACACGTGCCCCTTGCCTCTTGTGGATTTTAGTTATTTCCACCCTCTGTTAATGTACTTGTGTTTTACTGACGTGGTACTTTTTTTTCTTCATTCTTATCCAGTTCAATAGATCAGGAAAGTTAAGGTCATTTTAAACTATGTCTTATAATTCTTCCCAGTATATAATTGAACATTTTTAAATGTCGATTTTTTTTTTTTTAAAGTAGTGACATTCGTTTTACTGTTAAAGCAGATGTGATGTGAATTTATTTAGTTCTCACGATTGCTCTTATCAATGCTTAACTCATTTCTCCACAATGTGGAAAGATAAAGAGAAGCACTCTATTCTCAAGGTTACAACTATCCTAATTTATTCCAGGTTTCTGACTTGAAACAGGTTACGTTTGCACATTCAAGGATTGATCACTATTTGTTAGAACAAGATATAATTCCCCATTTGTTCTTTGCTTCTGATTTTATAAATGGGTTACATAGTAGCATCTGATATGTGCATGCTGTTCTTACAATTCAAGAGAATTTAATACATGCATTTTGAAGGCCACTTTTTGCTTAATAGTGTGTCAGTCTTATAACCTGACTTGCATAAAAAAACTGCGTTCAAGCACACGAACAAGTTTTCTTCACGTTGTTCCTTTAGTAATTGTCTTTAGAAGCTCGTTCCGCTCCAGACTGAAAGCTCACTGATGTATGTTACACGTTTGAGTTGTCTGTCAAATGGTGAAGGCGCTCGTTTGCAGACTGGCTCCTCGGTGCAACGTTACCTGTCCCTGCCCTCCCTTTAACCCTGACCCGTAAGCTCTTTGTCTGCTCTCATCCATCCCCCAGAGGAGCACTAGGCACTCAGCTGGTCATTGATGTTACACCCCCTTCTGATGTCCCCTGTCTGTCCTTCCTAATGACCCTGCGTCCTTCCATTCTGACACTCCAGTCACGGGAGCCATTCCCCGACATCTCCGTGGTGCCCCTAAGATCATAGCCCTGCAGGCACGTGGGTGCCTCCAACTGCTCTTGCGCGTTGCCCACGCTCCGTGCATTTGCATGGGGACACTGGAGTTGGCTCCGATGAAGCTGATTTACTCGCTGGAGTGGCTGGAATTCCTTTGTGCTGCCCTTCAGGTGCTCTCCTGCTGACCTGTACTCCTTCTCCAAGCCCTGGGCATCTATTGCCGGCACTGGCATCAGACTGGTAGGAGTGGGATGGATTGAGGTTTCTCTCCCCTGGCAACTTCAGGTTCAATCCTTTTTCATATATAATCGTATATAATTAATCTTCTGCTTTGTGTGTTTCTACGTCATGTCCGTCTGAAGAGATCCACATCCACCCTACCAGCTGTGACTGTGTGCCAGCAGAAGAAAACGTGGCAGCAGCTGGTGGGAGTGAATTCTTATTGCTCTGATGAACTACAGAGTAGTCGCCGAAGGGCACATGAGATGGGCAGCGTGCACCCACTCACCAGCACTAGAGTCGCCTGCGATCACGGGCATCGAGTTCGGAACTCCCCTGAAGTTGCTGCAGTTGCATTTTCTTGCAGAAAACACTTGCATCATTTGCTTTCTTAATTTCTGTGTTAAATTACATAGGAAATTAACACAAGAAAGTGCTTTGAAAGCATCGCCAGGTTCCATTCAGGGAATTTTGATCTGGTGTAGCAAAGGAAGATTGTCCTTTGGGGGCTGCGTGTGAAATGATGAGAGCTGCTCAACAATGAGTGGCACAGAGCGTGCTGATAGGCTTGTGAAAATGAGCACTTTTCTGGTTCCCAAGCATTGCTGCCGAATGATACATATTGGTAAAACCATTATTATTTCGACGTATTCCATTGAAAAGAAACGACAGATGTTTTGTATTTAAAAATACCTGATACTGTGAAATGAAATGTTACTGGTTAGAATCACAAGTCTTTTCTGACACTGAGACAGATTTCTTTGCTGCCTCGAACTGGGTGAATCACTTTAGCAGCTACAGCGAGACCCAGGGTGTGTCGTGACCTTCTCTCTTATTCTGCCGCGGGATAACAGTGAGGTTCGTCTGGGGTTCCTGAATCCCAGAAAAGTTGAAGCCGCCTTAATTTTGCTTACATTTGTACAGTGATATTCTGCAAGCAGAAGCTATGGGTAGGTCAGCCATGCTAACTCGACTGATGTTTCTATTATTCTGAGTCCTTTCATGTTTTTAAGAATCGCGAGGCTGTCTCTGAGCTATTATTCTCAGGACGTGCTTCCTGGCTCTTCCTTGCAGCCATGAAAAGGAGAAAGTTTGTTAAAGAAGCAAAGATTTCAATAAGTTTCTATAACTTCAGGGATGGAGAGAGGCCACTTGAAATCCTTATCTTTTATTTCTCCATGGTGTTATTTCAGGACTGCTTCTCACTGCTCATATTACCAGGGAAATATGAAAAATTAGTGCTTTTTTACTAATTTTTATCTCCTGTGAAACACGTGAGATTTGCTGAAATATTTTCGTGCAATGTAATTTTCATGACGTATGTTTAGTAAGAAGGTTTACTCGTTGGCTCTGCTCCGAGTCGGAGTCATGAATACACGATGTAGATTTAGCTCAGACACACAAACGGCAGCTTTACACGTAACGTAGCTCCCGTTCTGGTGGAGGAGATCTCTGGAAGGCTTCTCTCAGAACTGGCATCTCCAGGCACAAAAGCAGCTGAAAGACGTTTCTTCATTCAGTGAATTCACCCTCTGAAAAACAGCAGAGTCCTGACTTGTGACAAGAAGAAAGCGTGCGAGTAAGCGAATCTCATGATACCCTGGTACAGCTTTGTTGTTTACAGGGCCTGAGATTAACGGTTGTGGGAGAATATTTATTAAATAAATTAAAATACTTCAGGTACAGAGTTTATACTATTATGCTTCCTTTGAGTGTTTTCTAAATAAACATGCATAAAAATGAAAGCTGTAGTATGACAGCTATGTAAGAGCTTTTTTGTCCCCAAATGCCCTTTAATTTGATAACAATAAAAAAATAATAATAATAAATCTCTTGCTACCATCAGTCATACATAAATTACTGTGAGTATTTTATTAAAAGAAAAGATTGCAACAAAGTAAACTTAAGGCAACAAAATTTAAGTCAGTTCTTGTGGGAATGGACTACTGATCTTTCCTTCAGTCTGCGATAAATTTTTAAGTAAATGAACTACACAGACATGAGACCTTAGAAGCTTTTGATTTTACACTCTCTGAAATGTTCATGTTAAAGAGTAAGATAGGTTCCCAAATATTCAAATTTGAAAGCTGCTGTAGGTCTTGCAGGTTTAAATATTTTTTTTAGGTATTTTCCAGAAGAAACTTCTAATATAATGACCAAGCCCTGGTCAACAGATTCAGCTCCAAATCCTCAGAATGACCTTTATTTTTCTGCTGCTTTTTGACACAGGCAAAGAAAACCTGAAGCTAGGATGAGTATTGCCTTGCTGTTCAGTCCTCGCTGTCGTGGGGTTTAGCAGGAGCTGTTTGTCATTATTTGTCATACAAAAAAGTGGCAGCATCTCTTAGGGTGGCTTTACGTATTCGCTTTTGGGGGGCAGTTGAAGCTTTGTTTTTAGTCAGGTCTTGGTGACTCAAATTGGTGTCCTATATATAGAGCACTATAAATTTAGAAAGCGCAGTCCATAATCCTCGAACCAGCAGATGGTTACTGTATCTGATGAGTCTGGGATGCACAGGCTGGAAGAGCACGTAAGAAAAATACCTTAAGTGGCTTAGGTGACCGTGCCGCGTCTTGTTTGATTAATGTATTTCGTCTTGCCGGTGCGTGGCTTACAGCTGTAGACCATTCTCTACAAGAAAGTCTCAATAGAAACTAATTCTAGTGTGTATGTAACATCTGACAGTGGGTACATAGCAGCCTATTAAAATTTAATTTACTTTCCCGTCTTAGAACACTTATGAAATGTGAAGACCCAAAATTATCATAGCAGACTTCTTTTTTTTCCCAGAAAACAATTATTGTACATGACTAATTCAATCATATTGTTTTTAAAATTCTGGTCCAAATAGGTAAAGCAAAACTGAGCAAAGCTTTTTGATTTATTGCAGTTGCCAACTGTCTATGATATTTTTCATCCTTAATCATCACTGCATGAAATCAGGACTAGCAAGTAACGGATCTGCTAAATGAGTCAAAGTGGTGTGGTGTTCCTGGACATCAGATGAAAGCAGCATTATGTGACTGAGCTGATCTACTTTAGCAGACTTTCTGTGTGGATTATAGACTATAAATCTGTTGGAGGGTATGTTTTGTTCTGTTCAATATGCTTTGCATCTAGACGGTATTATTCAACGTGCCTTCTATTGCAGATGGTATCTGATTCCCTCAGCCCAGTGTGGTCTGTAGCCGTTTGGCTACCTATGAAGTATACATTTTAAGAAATATATTATAATTTGTCATTTCATGGGATTGATTAGATTCAGACAATTTGTCTATTGAATTATGTGGCTGCTTTGGGTAACTGTGCTAAGAACTGAGTTGGATCAATATTCAGAATATTTAAATATCTACCCCTGAGGCGGTAGGAACAATACAAATTTCTAAGGGCTCCCTACATGGATTTCGTGCTTCAGACATCTGCTCCGATAGCAGGAAAGCCTGGGTAAGTGATTAATACTGTGTCAAGGATTTGGAAAGTTTTTGCTTAGGGTAGAACACTTGTGAAAATGAGCTCACTAATCTGTTTGCTATGTTGGAAATAGTAGAACAATCTGGAAAGAGGATAATTCTTATGACCCTCCAACCTCAAAACACATAACTGTGCTACTTGAGAGGTTACTTACAAAAGCTTGTTAGCTTCTACATCCTCAGAGGCTCGGAGTGACATAAAACATGTGATATTGATGGATAGTAGTTCCCCCATGCGCATGCTGTGAGTTAAAAGAGTTTCTGGTGTCTTGAGTAGGACTAATGGTTTCTAGGTCTCTTATCTTACGATATACAAAATCTTTCAGATAAATCTCCCCATGCATTAGTTGTATTACTAACAGATCATTTCAGCTGTTGATAGATGAGCAGTTCTGCATAGGGAATGGGAGGCACTGACCCATATATCACACGGGATCACAGTGGCGTCTCTGGTAGTTCCTTGAATTACTCAGGAAAATGGGATTGTCAAACCACACTCTGTCAATAACCTTGCTACAGGTTGTGTGTGACAGCATAATAAAAAGGAAAAACAGAATTAAGACATGTTTTTTAAACAGGAAACAGTGGTATAAACCTGGAGATGGCTCTGTTGCTTTCTTAGGTAGTATCAGAGAAGTTACATAGAGAGGGCACCATCTGTTGGAGCACCATCTCTGCAGGCCACAGGTTTGTCTCCAAACCACCCCACTTGTATCCATTCGGCATCGCACACGGGTGCCAGGAGCACAACTGCTGCCTCAGAAACAGTGTAGGTGCTAAGCCAAACTTTTTCAACATGGTGGAAAAAAAATATGAAAATCTGGGTCATTTGGCTCAACGGGCGTTAACGATAGGTGTGCGTTATAACGCTGTGTGAGGGGGGTAGCCAAGGTGTGCCCGGATGTGGTCAGCAGCGATACTGGAGGCAGACTGGAGCTGTGCACCAAAATACAGCTCAGAGACAGCAAAATCAAAGAAGTGGAGTAATTGATGACTGCAGTGGTATTTATAAATAATAAAAAAATCTACTTCATACAAGCCTTTATTATGTTTACCAGTAGCTGTTAAACAAATGTCATCAGAGAAGATACAATCAGAGAACATAGCTGTGCTGGCTGTTCACTAGGGCACAAAGTGCTTTTTTGCCAGCATTCAATGAGTGACAAATGGAATCCAAGAATCTCCAGTTCAGAAAATGATACGCCATCTGCTCATCATTCATTTGTGAAGTCCTTTCACAGTGGAATGGGAGAAGGAGAGTTCAAATGATTGCGATGATGTGGGCAGAGAAATACTCATGTGTATTTTTATCCTTTTAGGAAATCAAAAGGAAAGGCTCATACTTTGAATTCTGGATAAATGTAGATTTCGGATTCTGAAATATAGAATTTCTGTTTGAAGTGATGAATCTTAAAAGGAAAAAAGGCTGTTTTTCTTTCTTACAGGGTCTCCCAAGTTGATCAGCTGGATCCCTCTAATGAATCTCGGAGTGTTTGCCATTGACCAGCAGTGTGTTGGCATTGACTGCAAGGCACCAATTGCCTAAAAGCGAAGAAAGCAGATGAGTCAAGGGAATTGAGTTTAATGTAGACTACTAGTGAAAGGGACAAGTACCTTCCTCCTACCCACAGCTCTTCCTCAAAGAGTCTCCAGAGAAAACTTCCAAAGCAGCAGAAATTGAACCAGCATAATGAAGAAGAGCGACTTTGTAGAAATCATTAAAACACACAAGGAAAGGCTGCAAAGTGCTTATGGTGAGGCTGTTGATTCTAAGGCAGTAAATTACAGTTACGGAGATGCATACGTTTGCCTCTGCTCAAGCTTGGTAAGTACCATGGAGCATTAGAAATAATTCCATAGTTGTTACATTTGAAATTTCATTATGGTTCTCATTCTGGTCCTTTATAAAACATGTCCAAAACCATAACAGGTACCAGCTTTCAGGTTTGAAGGATTAAGTCTTATTCCAATCAGATTTGAAATAAAATAGGTAAAGAGTTTCTAAGCTCCTAGTAAATCCCCATCATAATTAAAAAAAAGGAATTTTATTTTAAGCCTAGTTTGAAGCATTTCTGTAGGGTGATACTGCTATAGTTTACTATCCACATCTGTTGCAATTAGTAATGTAACGCACTCAAAATGGATCTGAAGTAGGAATCAACAATAACAAATGGTGACGGTGCAAAGCATTGTATATCCCGGAAAAGCTTGTTGGTATGTGACAATATCAAAGCGTTTTGCTTTCACAAAGCTTGACCAGATCTGGGAGACACAAGGCCTAGAGGTTTAAATAAAAGCCCTAGTTTTATAGAGAGTAAAGTAACCAAGTGACTTTACAGTCCTCGTCAGGGCTGCCAACTCCAACAAGGAACCAAGTTGAGAAGCTCCTACATGAAGAGTCTACAGGACATTAATTTAAATGATTTCCATGAATAAATATTTTCTAAGCTAGGCACGTGTGTGGCTTGCTGAATTGTTTCAATGATATCTTTGCCCTGACTTTCCTGCGTTCTACAGAAATAGTCCTGTTTAACGGATGTTTCTGTTCAGTGATTACTACGAGCCCTTGACTCCAAAGAACACAAACTGCAAGGTCCAAGCATGTCTGTGGGAATCATGATTGATAGACAAGGGAATAAACCCAAGCCTCCCCCCTCAGTTAGGAACAAAGCTAAAGTCTTGGAGTGAACTGTCTGCTTTCAGAGCAGGGCGGGTGCAATATGCCACGAGGAACAGCAGCTTGTTATCCCTGATTTTTACGACTGTTTGCCATGCCCGTGTGTTTGAATGCAGCGGATGGATTTCAGTGAATTATTGAAGTCTTGCTTGAATACAGAACTCAACAGAAAAAGGAAGGAATCACAAAACAAAATTTATATACGTGCATGACTAGAAAAGTCAGCAGTGGTGGAAAGTTGCTCCTTTAGATAAAAGAATTGGGTCAGGTGAGAGAGAACCAGAGAAAACAAAGCCAGGAACAAAACAATGCTGCTGGTGGTGAGAAGGGAATGGTACTGGCTGTTAGAAGAGAAGGAATGAGGTTAGAGGTGATAAAATGGCATGGCCTTTTCCTGTTCCGCTTAGCCTTGGTGTGGCTGTCTATGTTTCCAAGTTCATATTGGCATTATCTTGGGGCACCTATGAGTTACTGTAAATTAGAGATGGTATTTAGTGGTTGGTAAACTTGCTACTAAATATGAAACGAAATCTAATTCTCAAACTCTTTGTAATCTACATCTGGTTTTTTTTCCTTCTAAGCAAGCACATAATTTGTTCAACATAGATCTATGAATTCCTTACAAACTACTAGACTTTTCACCGGGTAATTTCTTAGCAAATAGTTTTTGGCAGTATTGGATTGGCTGTCTAACAAGTTGAATAATAAAGAAAAGCAAATTCTGTCTTAATATTAACTGGAAATAAATGGCCTGTGATTTCCTTGTTGTGATTGCCCCATGAGTCAAACACTTGCAGGAGCTAAGCTTGTTACGTATGAAAGTAAAGATGAATACAAATTTGTTACCTGCCCTGCTCCCACGGCAGCTGCTGTGTTTGTTAGGTACAAGATCTGGATGCAAGTGTAAGTAACGGAAAAATCAACAGCACAGCCACCCTTAAAATAACTCCAGGCAGGAGCTGCTGAAACGAATGACATGGCATTGTGAGGGGGAAACCCTGCGGGCAGAATGCAGTGAATTAAGATATTCAGTCATACATTGTAAAAAAATGGGAATTAAGGGCCATGTAATATTTTGTGCTTCTGAGTAAGACAGGAATCTACCAAAATATTTTCACCTTTCTAGCGCCACAGGAAAGTTCTCGCTCGGAGCAATACGCAGAACCCGGTTTAGATATAACGTTGATAAAGATATTTCCGTTGTATCACCTCTCTGGTAAGTTTGTTGAAACTGTGGTTCTGTCATTCTGCGTGTGTCAACTCGTGTGCTTGTGCATAAACACAGAGGAAAGCTGACGCAACAGGTCTAAACCGCAAAATGTAAGGTAGAAAAAATCCTGTTGGCCAATTCCTGGAAATGATTGTAAACTTGTGGTGTGGATTGCAGCACTGTTATCACAAAACTGATGCTATCGAATAATATTCAGATCAGAACAAAATTATTTTGATTTACCACAGCCCTATGGTGCATACACGGAGTATCTGGGTTTGCAAAGAGCTGACTGGCAGGTTGGGAACTGTGCAAAGTCCATTTTTGCGCTTCCTTGTCTCCATTGCTGGCGATCTGGCGGCGAAGCTAATGCTGCAAACGTGGTGACGCTGCAGAAAAGTGCTTGTAAGACAAATCCTGATAAATTCCTTTTGACAACGCAATATGAGATGGGAAAGGCATAGCCTTGCTCTGGCAGCAATAACCACGCATGGCCCTTGCCATGGAATTGAGGCGTAATTAACCAGAGCACAAGAGGAAATAGGTCCTCTGAAAAAAAGGTTATATATGAATTCTTCATTACAGAGCTGTACCCAGACCAGTCATGTTACTGATTTCCATTACAGCTCCATGCACGTGCCTGGAGGGGAAATCAAAAGTAAAAAGGAGCTTGCAGGTCACGGGCTGAAATCATCCAGAGAACTGCGGCGTGGTCAGTACCGCGGGAGAGGAGGAGGCTGGGGCAGATGAGGAGGGATGACTGTTTCTGGACAAATGGGGATGAGCAAAGAACCAGAAAGTGAATTTTCAAGTGAACACCAGCTCTGTTCCTTGTTGGGAACTGCTCCCGGCCAGCCCTGCCGTTGTAGCTCTGAGACAATACGGTGCCTGAGGAAATACCCCAGGGCTGAGCCGCCTTCTGGACAGGGAACGGCAGAAAACCCCATGGATGGATGGACTGGGACAGCAGCTTATTGCTTTAGACATACAATTCCTGCTTGAAACTTCCTAAGGAACAACTTCTGAATGCGATATTAATTTTTAATTAATTTAAAACCTTAGAAAACTTTATAAATTCTTGAATGCTTGTATCTATAAGGCTGAGAGAGTTGTTTATAAACAGGAAAACATATTTTCTGCAGCTACAAAATTAAGGCTGATACCTAACATTCATGTCCAGATGTTAAGTGTAGCTTCTGTGTCACTGTAACGCTGATCAGGACACCAAGGGAATTTTGTAGGATTTATTAAAATGTTATGTTCTGACACAAATCAGGGATTTGGCATTTGGGAGAGATGTCATGTGGAAAACTGTCCCTTGGAATCTCCTGTGCCAAATTCTCACTCCTAAATGAATCTCTCCCACGGACAGAGGAGGTGCTGCTTCCTGGAATATTTGATGGTACAGAGAAATTTGTAGCTATGCAAAGAGAAGGCAGCAGAACTCAAATGGGGACACCGGAGCCCTGGCGGGCAGGAACAGCGGGAAGGGGAAATGCCGACTACCTCTTATCAGGTCAGATGAAGACATTCTGCTCTTTGAATGATCCAGGGGAGATTTTTGGAAGAGCAGAGATTGCCTCACGGTGTTCATTATCCCTTGATCTGCCCAAGGTGTTCCTGTTCTCAGTGACAGTGTCCCTGGCAGTTTCTTGCCCGTGTGGCTCCGTGGGCGGCGGGTGCACGAGCCCCGCGCTCCGAGCCCTCTCGCTGGCTCCTGCTGGTCCCATTTAACAGGCGCGAGCCGCGATCTGTGAGCTCACAAGATCAAAACAGCTATTTCTGTATTTATGCCATTATTATGGATGTTACCAGAGACCCAGGAGGTCCTCACAAGTCTTCAGTTTGATTTTCTGGTAATCTTTTCTGAATGATGATTTATGAGCAAAGTTCTTTATCTGTGCCAGTAACAAAGCCTTGGCACCACATGTTCCTTTACTACATTTGCCCAGAGAAATCGGGCTCAGAGCGGGTTCCTGGGGAATCTGTGGAGACAATTTATAGTTTCCAGATTTGTGTGAGAAGCATTTTGCCCTCAAGTGCAATGCATTCATTATTAAAAATGAACTGCCAAGGTTCCGCTTGCATGAAAACGTTCCTTTTAGTATAACAAATACAACGTGGTGGGAGGGGACTATAGTGTAATTCCCAAATATAACTACTATTATATTTTAGAATACTTTGGGGTATAAAGCAGGTCCTAAATAATAAAACCTGCAAACTCGCTATCTCTTCTGTCATAGGGAATATCATTACAGCTTTGTTAAGAGTTAGTGTAAGTCCTGATGTTCTAAATCTCCTTTTATACCTCAAGGTAACTTAAAAAAATAAAATCCTTGTATTATGTAGCATTTCATACTCAATTTTAGTATAAAAATGAACTTTTGGGAAAGGTCTGCAAATTTGGTGCAGCCACTTTATTATCTTCAGAATATAGAAAATGCATTCCATTTTCTATTTGACAGAGGTTATTTTAGGGACTCTAATAGTGTAAAAAAACTGCCCGTTTTTTTTTTAGTTATCTAGGTTGTACTACATTTAGACCATTTTCTTCTTGCAGGTGAGTGACTATGATGGATTTGAAACTAAAAATAGTTGTGCAATGACTATAATGATACGAGAATTATAACGGGACCCTGACACAGATCTCTCTGGCCGCGGACGTTGTATGTGTAATTGTGGAGGAAGATGTTTCAAAGCACTAATGCTGAGTCCCACTGCTTTTAAACTCCACAGGCACAGGAAGCCCTCGCTGTAGTAAAAAGGTGGTCGGATTCCAGCCCAGCTGAAAAGCTTTTGGCTTCACCTGAATTATTGTTTTGTACTTTGACACGTTGTTTAGCCTAAATTGTACCCTCAATATTTTTTTCCTGTGCACACGTTCATAAATTACATAATTTGAGTAAAGGTAAATAACCCACAGGGGTTGAAAACCTCACAAACAAAAACCAAAAGGCTTTTTTTTGTCTTATGATCAATATCACCTGCCTGTTAATATTAGCTACAGCTGCTCGTTGAGGAATTCTCTGACCCAGAAATTGCTGGAGGCTCAGAGTATATTCTATAGAAATTTAACGTTAGGACTATTCACATTTTTCCCGTTGACAACTGCTGTTTGCCACGTGGCTGGGTGGCTCATTCAGTCTGAGCCAATGCAGCCTTTTCCCTGTAATAGTATCCCTTTTTATGATGTTTTTCCTAATATACAGGCATTAAATTTGATTCTGAATAATTCCAGCAATTTATATATATGAAAATATACACAGATGAAACTGCATTGTATAGACAAGCATGGCTTTTTTTTCTTCTTGTAGGGGAAGTATTGCTTTACCCTGTGAAGAGCATGTATTTGACCAAATCTTATAAATTCTTCTCCCATTTCCAAGAGAAAAATAAGGTAAGTGGGCAAAATATTATGTGACCTTCAAGTAATGAGATTGTTTTCGTCTTCCGCTCGGCCTTATTAACATTAAACTCTACCGTGCGCTTCTCCAATTGCCAAATTGATTAAACAATGCAAAATTTGATACAAACACTGTACATTGCTTAATCTAGCTCTTGCATTTCTAATTCCTAAACATTAGAGATACCCTGTTTATCACTTAGTTTGGAATGGCCTCAATTTAACCCTGTAAGGAACGATTGGATGAAATATCTGAAATGTGGCCAAACAGGAAGAAAAAACTCCTCCAGGTCTTAGGCTTTCTCTGAAAATATGCTGGTGTACCTTGCAATCTATCTCCTGCACCCAGATGGCAGTAACATGCTCTCTGTGATAGAGGGTGATGCTTTCCCTACTACGTTCAACGTTCCCATGTAAGCTTATTATAATTATGCAAACCATTTTAAAAAACCCACACCATCCAAACCCTCATAACTGTAAGGCAGTGGAATGACCTTGTAAAGGCTTGGTTAAATACACCTGTATAATTCCCTACCACAAAAGTCTATACAAGTAGAATAGTTTTATAAGTCCAATTTATTTTTTAAAGAGTAGGAAGTATCTTAGTGTTTAGGGCAGTAATATATCCCCGTGGGATTTGAGTGCAGTCATCTGCTTTCAGGAGCATTTCTTATCTCTTCTCAAGTAATTTAGCTCACGTTCACACCTAGCTCATGTCTATTTAGTTATGAGACCTTCATCTTAATCGGTGGTCTAGTTGCCCAGGCAAGGATAAAGGTTTTCCTGAGCCTTAAAGGTGCTGAGGATCACCTAAATACTGGTTGTAGCATCCTGCAGTTCGGGAGGTGTTTAAACAGCTTCTAGTGGAAATCTCAAGTTCTGTGTTACTCTGTAGTATAAACTTGCTGTTGGGTCCTTTGCAATGCGAAACAAGATAGTGCATTGTGTGGTTTACAGAAATATTTCCAAGGGAGTGGATGTTTACTCTAGGATCAACTGTTACTGTTGTGTGCACATAAATTCCCTGAAGACAGAAAGACCCTGAGTTGTCTGCTTTGGGAGCCAATTTGACTCTGAGTCCAATATCATGTTGACCAACCCTTTAAAATTCGGCTGCGATTGTGTATTTTAACACGTTTTAGAGCATAAAGAAATTATTGTTCCCTGCTGGGGACTGTGATTTACAATGGTCATTTTCAGTAACCATAAACATATGCTAAAGCTCCTTTAAAAAAAAGGAAGCATATTGTGCGAGCTCAGTTGTAAACTCCTCGGATTGTACAACAGGATCTTCTCTCCCGTATGTTCAGCACCAAACCCACCAAGATAACTTTTAAAAAACCCAGACATTACTGCTTGAATATGCACTTTCCCACCAGGGAAAATGAAGATTCAAGAAGAATTTGGACAAGGCAGTAAGAAGCTTAAAAAGGATATGTAAGGTGGATAAAAATTATCAAAGCAGACCTTTTTCTGAACTGTTGTAGACAGTCTATAAGAAAAACACCGTGTGGTTTTCCCAGCGAGAAATCCTGCGATGCGGGCGTGTGGGCTGAGAAACCACATCAGAAATGTTCTCTCCTGCCACCCCGCTGTGATTCACAGCAGAGCCAGCCAGTGCTAACTGGTCAGGGGGAAGAGTGGCTGGTTTTCTTCTCTGGCTGATGAGTGTCCTTTAAGGCGTGGAAAAATCCTCTGCAGCGAGTTCCTTCCTCCCTTCCATCACCGCACTGAACACAACATCCCAACTTTGGTTGCACTTGGCATGCAAGCAAAACATGCCTTGGCTGGAGCACCGAAGATGTCCAGAGCATTAAAGACAGAGGGATGCCTGTATTCATTTTCAAGTTAATAATCTGAATATTTACTCTTTCCTACATACTATTATTATATTACGGTATAATAAATGTGTCTGTTTTGCATTCATATTTTGTTTTTCTACCCCTCTTTTCTATTAAACTTCTCACCTCATTCTATATTTTTAAGAGGATTTAAAGGTATGGGTGACTGAGAGATGGATTGGGGCATAAGATATCTTGCACTTAGTTTACCCTGTTGCATCTGAGCTTTTGCAGGAGGAACTGCTCCTTATGGGAAGGTGCCCGCGTCTGCACTGTCGCAGATGGAGTGGGGTAAGTGGAAGAGCAGCTCCTATTCCTTCACCTGGTTGGAAAAGGAAGTCACTTCGTCATGAAGTAAATTATCTCACCTGCTTAAGGTTTAAAAGTTTCAAGGCCACTATTAGAAAAAACAGAAGCGTAAGTAACAAAGGCATATTTGGAGAGCAGCACCGAGATGATCAATCATTGATGACAGGTCCAAGTTTTCATGTTAGGATGTGCAGAAGCGCATTGTAGACATCTGTTCTGTGTGCAAAATGAATAGCAAATACTTATTTTCTCAGCTCTTTTCAAATGAGTAATCTACTAGAAACTGAGCAGAATTACATGGAATATAGTCACTTTCGTATACATAATCTGGAAAAGAATAGATCTCTAAACAGATGAATTCATAAATTATGTATTTTTGACATTTAGATACATCACAGGGACCTTATAAATCAGACTGTCTTCGAAGTTATAGTGCATGCCAAACGCTTTCAGACCTTGCTGATATCATTAAACCAACGTCTTGCACTACGCCGCTGCAAACTGCACTCCAAACCCTCAGCCTGCCACAGGGCCCTCGACACCATTTAACTGTCACCAGACTGGCCTCTCCCTTCCCAACCTGCGACGCGTTTTACTGTCGCATTCTTTTCCTGAGCCAGCATTCCCAGTTAGATCTCTCATATTTAGACATTTGGCTTTGGTGTGTGTATTCAGCAGAGTAGTTTTCTCTGTGCGTACACTATATATATTGTGATCACTGAATATTTATTCTTATAGTCTCTGTGCATGTAAATGTGGGTTTCATATGGTCTCCATATATAAACTCTTTTTATGTGTCACATCTGTGTGTTCGGACGTCAATGTAGAAATAGGTAATGCGTATATAGACACTATTTTTATGTGTAAGTGGGATGGAGAGATTGATGTTCTTGGGAAGGATAATCCTGGCTCCCAGCCAGGAGCCTCGGATGCGACCTGCAACCCATGGCTGGGTTCATCTGGCAGCGCACTGACCTGGCACACGCAAGGCTCAAGTCTTTGAGTCTTTGTGTCCATTCAAAAGGCAAGTCTGGTCCTGGAGATGATTTCAGCCGGTTCAGGATTTTATAGTTTTCATTAAAGGTCTGAGTGCAGTGGGGATTTGATTTCCTTTTCCACAGCCATCTGTAAGATGTGTGAGAACAGCTGCTCCTACAGCAGGTGCCAACTCCGAGATTTCCTGGGAGAGAAGCTAACAAGGTTTTAGGAGGTCTGTCTTTTACATCAACCAAAGCTGTCATTGGATATTGTTGGTTTTGCTTTATTAAACAGGTAAAATATTTTTTAAAAATTAAATAAACACCTGGAACAAAATACCTTCCTCAAAAAACATCTGGTAGAGACTGGAATTTGCCACAGAGAAGAACCTGTACTCAAAGACAAGGATAATGATGGAGATACAGATCATATTTTTAGTAGTTTACTTTTTAATAGTTTAGTTTTAATTTCATCTATGGAAGCAAGAGCAGAAGCAAACCGTACGTACAAAAACAGATAAATGCAAGTAAGCAAGAATATTGAAAGCTGGTATAAACCAAACGGAAACTCGGCTCTGTTAATATGAAGAAGCATGGGCATGTATCACTTCACACGACAGAATCTGATACAGTCATTCAAACACAGCAATTCCGTGTTCAGGTAAGTTCCAACAGTCCCACGCAGGTAAAAAATAAATCCTAGAGTTAAGTTTGCAGTGCTGGCTGACTGTGCCAGATCAGGGCAGCCTCGTTACACAAGCAGAGCAGCCACGGCTTGGCCCATCATCTGAGGGTCCTCCCAGTGACTGAAGATCACTGTCCATAACATGCTGGTGATGATTATTTTTTTAATAAATTTTCTGGCAAAGCGCTTTGCTTCATCGTGCTTCTGTCTATTCAGTGTTCTATTTATGTACTCCTCTCTTTTGGAGAGGCAAATGTTTTAATGGCTTTCTCTAATTCAGGTATTATTCCATGTGTCTCCCAGCTTCAAAGGATCACCCTGGCCTGCGTTTCAGATCACAGCCAGTTAACTGAAGTTATCCATTTCCACTGAGTGTGATGCTCCAAGCTAGAGAGTTCAAAAATGAAACCGCAAACAGCGTATTTTATCTCAAAAACTTGTCCAGACTCAAGTAAAATAAATACTACCTTGCATAGGGAATTTCCAGGCTGATCGTTTCCAGGCTAATGGAGTGCCCAGTTACAGAAACACCATAAATTCTGAAGGCAGTTCCAGTTTTCATTCCTACATGTTTAAGTAGTAATGACAATAAATGTATTAATTTACTATCGTATTAATTCACTGGATGGTTGTATAATTTTATTAGGTCAAATCAAAGATACCGTAGTGAAAAGAACATATGTTAAAATTTGACATTTAAGTTTTGTTGATCTTCTGAGAAATATATAGATGGTAAACATTGATGAACATTCTGTCTATCTTAATCATGATTCTCCTCTAGCTTGGGCAAACATCTCAACGACTTCAATAGCTGAAATACAGACACCAGAAAAAAAACCATAATGATCTCTGCTTGTTCATAGCCCAGTTACTTAGGGCTTGGAACTCACAAGACCTTCCCACTGAGCTCTTTTAGCTTCTGTGACAGCAATCATGCCAAGCTGAAGGTCTGTGTCAAATGGGTTCTACTTTTCTTGCGTGATAAGCATTACAAGAGATTTCCTGTATATTTTTACCACCCTTTTTAGACATTAAGGCTGATTCATCTCATAGTACACTTGCAAAATTATCTTAGAAATAATTGTAACAACAGAATATTTGATACTGAAAGTTGCCTGGAGTCTTGGAAATGATTCAGTGGAGACAATTTCCCAGAAGAAAAGAAACCTTTTTTCAAATAGAGTCTAAAGGTCATATCATTTGAGAAATATTTTAGCTGTTAGTAGAGATGCTTAAAAGCTTGAAGGAAAAATCTGACCCTGTCATTCCCACTCTATAGTTGTCCTGCAGTTAATTTGATTTTAAGATGCCTCACTTTCATCAATATTAAATTCTAAAGAAGACCTGAAGATAGAGACGTGGCAATCAAATAAGTTCATTATCGATAATCTTAAATTTGAGAAGGACTATTTAACACCGCTTTATCCGGAGAGGACATTTTCACAAGTAAATATAAGATCAAAATACAGCTTTTGGGAACAAGTTTCTGTTCCTATGTGAGAAAATACTGCTGCAGTGTATCGTGATGTACAAGGTCATTGGTTTTTCATAATTTGCAAGAAATTCAGCAGAATACTGATTTCAGACATGTGATGAGCCTGAACACATAGTTTTCCACAGCTGATGTTCTGTAACTTTGTTTTCTCTAGAGATGTTGAAAATTATGCTGATCTTGAGGCTGAATTAGAAGCCCTCTGGGAAATACAGATGCATTGTCTGCAAGTAAATGAGACAATGGTGAGGGCTTCTTCTCCAAGAGGAGCAGTCTAGGGCAGTGTCAGACGGGTTCTTGAGTTCACTGGGCTGTGGTTAAGAAGAATTAATTTCTTGAGAAATAATACCTAAAAAGTAATGCAAATAAACAACTTATTGAAAAAAAAAAAAAAAAACATTTTACCCGTAACTAGAATTATACCTGCTTCAGTGAACCTGAACAGCTCCCTTTGTTAATAATGCCTAGTAACTAATTTAGTTGCTAATACCTGCTAATTCCATTTTTATCAGCTCAGGAAAAAAAGCAAAACCCATCACGAAAACACTGCCTGTAGCCAAGTAAACTCTCATATGACACATTTAAAACTGGTTACATAAAACTTCAAGCTTGATGGATATTAAAAAGAAATAGGAAAACTCTCTGACAGTCACAAAAGGCTTCAGCTGCACTGAGCCAAACAAAGCTTCCGAGCTGCTGAAATAAACTTTGAAGACTCAAGCCAGATGATGGAAATCTTTGGTAGTCAAAAATGACTGTAAAAACTCTGAGTACAAAGGAAAGCCAGATGCATGGAGTTACCTGCAAAGCCTGTGTGTTCAGTGCAAACCAAGTTTTGTCTTGACAGAGAAGCGCGTAGCGTCTCCCCAGCAGGAGCTACAATTAGGAAGTGAGCAGCCAGCTCGGTCCTGGGGAGCTTGCTGTACCAGCAGCAACGCGCGCGTACGTGTTGTCACTAAGCCATCTCTTTGGGCAGGACTAACTCTAACAAATGGAGAACTTTGGTTGTAACAGCCCTGCTGACACAGGGACGCTTGCCTCCCTCTGACTTGGATTCGGATGGTTGATTAAAGACCCTCATCTGATCAGCGTACAAAGCTGAAAGAGAAACCTTTATCCATAGCAACATCAGCTGCAATTGGAGATGTGTTTCCACTGCTGTTTGAAAGCCGCTGCAGAGCCGAGCCTTCTAAATCAGCAGCCCACTGGGCTGTCTTCTGTGTCTCGGTGTACCCTGCAAGTAAGGCGAGTTGGTGTTGGAGGAGGGATGAGCAGATCTTGGAGCTATCATAATGTTATTGAATTTTTAATTGTTTCTTTATTTCCAGAGAATGATGCAGCCTACGTCTTGACAAGGCCTGGAAAGGTACTGAACAAGATTCTGCTGGAGTTCTTGCGAATACTAGGGTATAAATTCCAGTTTCATGTTTTCTATATTTGTTTCATTGATTTTCTTTATTGTGTTGCAAGGAAATGCAATTATTACCTGCTAACAGCGTGCATCTGGGAATGTTTTCAGGTGATCCAATGCTATCTCCTTTCTATTTTTGTCTGCTAATGCGAGGCATTAAAAACAAAGCTGGCTCTTTTCAAAAACTGTGCCTGTATTCCCTATCCAGGTGCACTCAACCATAGCTTCAAGACCTTGAAGGAAGGGAAAGCACTATCACATCCCAGTTTTACAGTCTCTCTGTAAATTCCTTTGGCTTTTCCACAGCTGGGCAAGCTCTTCTCAAACTGAGGTGAAGAATGACCTTGGCCAGCAAAACACCAAACGTGTTCCTGCAAACAGAAAGCATGGGTTTCAAAACATAGTGTGACTCTTAGACCGGGAGGCTCGAGACCAGCATGGCCACTGAGCTAAGGACATGAACAGGGGGGGTGTGTACAAACCCCTGTGGTATTGGCAGGAATGAGACACATGTTTTTGCTGAGATGACTTTTCACAACTTTTTCCCACTGTAGATGGTGTCTCTGTAATATATTCTGTGCTACTTATTGGCAAGAAACGGAAAAATGTGAAGTGGGGAACTTAAAGAAAGGAGATGTTGGGAAGGCGTGAGGACTCTCCTAACTTTTCCACACGATGCTGTCGTACCCAGTCAGAGACAGACCTAACTCCAAAAGGTAAGTTTATCAAAAGTCAAAGTCAAATCAGGCAGTTCTTTATGGCCTGCAATTACTTCAGGTCCCATAAATTTAAATGAAGTTATGCGTTAATACCTGCCTATATGAGTAGTGCAGCAGGGTATCAAGGCTGAGGGTTGGTGCGTGAGGAAAATTACTGACACACTTCTTCAGCTAGATAATGAAGTATTTATTAAAATTTCTTTCTACAGTCATTGTTGGTTTCCAGTTACCATAGTTTTGTTCCTTATTTAGCCGATGGACTATAACCTTAGAAATTATGCTAGAACTATACTTGTATATTGCTTTTTAAATACATAATACATGTTTAAAACATCTTATTAGTCCTAGTACTAATGGGTATAGATTTTTCTATGAAAGATAAGTAATTTCCTTCATCTGATAGTACAACAATAAAAGATGAGAAGGAGATTGAACATTTTTTAGACAGTTTTGCGACACTCGGCAAATTATCGTATCTTCTTCATTCCGTATAATGAGAAATGACAGTGTGCAAAGTTTGCTGTAAGAAGTAAAGGTTATATTAATTTCTTTGGAAGTCTCTCTTGTAGAGAAAGGACTTAGTGTCAGATAAACACCCTATCGTGAGACAAATAAAGATTTTGTTGCTGAATATCAGAGCTGAGGAAGCAAAATTGCACAATAAACTTTTCACAGTCAATAAACAATAAGTAACCTGTCAAACTTAAGTAAAAGTGGAATAAAATAGGCAATGTTGACATCGTCAAACATCTACTGGAGCAACAAGGCATAACAGGCAGGAAATTAATGCCAGCACCTCTTATAGAAATTACCAGCTGCTTCTGTTCGGTTTCTTGCAAGTAAATGTCAGCGGAGTCAAAGAATAGCAACCACCTTTGTAGCTTGAATATTAAAATCACTTTGAAAGCAAATGCCTCAAACAGAAAGAAAGGTGCTAGACTTTAAAAGGAATATCAGTGAGGAAAGCATTAATGAGTAAAAGCTGATGAGGGGCGATCTATAAGCCTAGGAGTTCTTTATGATTATGTGCAGACCCTTGGGTTATATTACTCTGATTTTAGGCACATTGCTCACTGATGGCTGGCTCCACCTCTGCTATAAATTCGTGGGAAACAGATGAGAGCAAGATGGAAATCCACAGTAGGATCATCAAGCACAGTGGAGTTAGTTTGTATTTACAATCCTGTAACCAAGCTGGGGATTTGGTTTCCAGCATTACATAAAGCGAGATTTAATTTTCATTAAGTTCCATGTTGACATAAACAAATCCTTCCTAGGAGTCTTTTCTAATTCATATTTTGTTACGGCAAGCTTGGAACCACAAAAAGCATTTTTCATAATACATCTGCTCATTGTAAAGCTCTTATTATACTTTAAAAAGAATATTTCAGTATTTTCATCTGTGTTGCCAATCTTCTTCCCCAAAAAGTTTTTTTCCTGGAAAATGCAGGTGATGAATATTCACAAACCGTGGCAAGAGTTGTGCCAAAGACGCGGTTCAAAGCAATACAGCTACAGCGAGAAAACTATATGGTATGAGCACTGCTTGTGCACTGTTCCCAGGTCTGCACCTCAGATCTACTCAAACCTTTCAATTTAATTGCCAATTTTTTCTTTTCCAGGTTCTGTTCATTTTGCTGGATTAAACCAAAAGGAAAAAGGTAGGACAGCACCTTCTATGTTCCCTCTCAGCAAAAGATCACAAACAACCTCTCGTGTTTTTTCTTGAAATCAAACGCAAAGGAGTTAAAGGAGGAAAACCAGATTCTTTTAAGCCATCCAGAAGGTGTAAACCAGGACCTGGTTATTCATTGCCTTATAAAAAACTATTGGCTCATGGAAAAATTCTAGATATCTGAAAATCTGTAACCGGGATAAATTCTTGTGGCGAGTTTGAGTGCCTGCTTTCTGGTAGGATTGGGTGGGTGCGAACACACGGGAAAGAGAAGAAAGCGGTTATTTTTCCACTGACAGAAAAGGATGAGGTCGAACTTTCTCCACTTAAAGACCGATGAGTGTAGGACTTGAGCAGTAGAAACACCATTAAAATTAGACTAAGCAAATAATAAGTACCTGTTTTGGTCCTGCACCCACAGCAAGGCGAGTGAGAGGACCAGTTTTATGTTAATGCCTACAATAGAGCGTCTTTAATAATTGTGGGCCAGACTATAATCAAACAAAATCATTGGAAATCTGGCACAACGTGCTTCTGTGGCTGCCAGTTTTCTCTTGTCTCTATGTATGAGTTTATATAACAGAACTCTCATAATGTCTTACAGGAAAAAAAATAGCAGGCAAGAAATAGATGTGTCTTCGCCTTTCATCTAAATTTAACTAGAAAAATAGTTGCAATGAAATTACAGATGTGCTGAACGAACTATCCATAGGAGATTCTAATCCATTATTAGCCTACTCACCCTGCTACTTATCTTCAAATACACACACCACCAGCAGAAAGGATTTAGGTTACATTTTAGTAATCCAAATCTTGTAGGTAGTGGGTTTTAGTGAAACTGGAGCACTTGTTACTATAATTTAACTACAAAAAAACAGCATTTAGTAAAGTAAGAGGTCTGACTTTAATGAACAAAAGCAAGGAGTTTTGTGGCAGTATCAGTAAGGCTGGAGTGTCAGTCTGGATTTTCAGCCTTAAATCTGAATTTTCTTGGTTTTGTGGATTTGTCAAATATTTAAGGATGCTTAAATGTAAACTTTCTTCTTGGTGGTATTCAAAACTCTATAGCACAGCCTTTTACAGGAGAAAAAAAGCCCAGGAAGAATAAGTAAAATTGGTAACATTGATGTGTCTGTGGGAAGGTCCTTTTATTGTGTTTGTACAGCAGTAGAGTCAGACATTCAAGTTTCTCCCTGGTGAAGGCAAGCTGGGACCTCTTGGGAAGGCTTTTGTCTCTCTGCCTCATCTCCTGGAAAGATCAACTGAAGCTCATATCTGCACGTCTCGGAAGATATTCTAACTAATTAGTCAATATGTAATGTGTGTAGAGTGCTCTAACAGGCTTCGATGGAAAGTGTTACGGACATTTCAGATGGGATTTTAATTGCCGGTGACCTGACAGGACCCTGGTGAAGAGTGCGTGTCAGCAGAGTTTGCCCCTTCCGTGTACCTTCAATTAAAATTGGTCAAGGACACAGGGATTCTCATTCCTGTCAGTCTCTTACGGAAAAGCTGGATTGCACTCCTGCAAAATGAATGTGGGGTTGGAGGGAACTCATCTTGTTTTGCAAATATTGCACTTCTATTGCAAAATATACATGTGCACGTTTTCTGATATCCCTGTGGCTCTTGAAAGAGCTCTTGGGTTTTGGTCTTGGTTCATGCATAATCAAAATATAACTGCAAGTGTTGCTGGCTTTGGGGTTCTTTGATTTTTCATCTTCAGCATAGCTTTTAAAAAGGAAAATATACAAGCCTATTTGTCTAGTGGTGGAATTTCCATTTAACTGACATTAAGCTATACTGAAAAGGACGATAACATAGCCCAGTATGTCTGAATCTAATTGATGAAAACCAATAACTGTTCCAGAACTTTTAACTGGAAAAATCATTATAGGAGATATAAAAACTGTGTCTATTGCTTTACTTAATCTGTGGCTTCTGTTTTCCATGTAATGCAAATTATTGTCAGTACAACTTCCCTTACACAAGGTGCTGTATGGAAGGAGGAAGCGTCACTCTGAGGAACACAAATGTCTCATGAAATGTTGTAAAATCGCATTGCGTGGTGTCTGAAAATGTTCAGGCCTAATTTTAATTCTGTAAAACTCAGCAAACACTGGACAACAGCACAATTTTTGTCTACGGCTTTAAATGAGTGCAGACTCCTCCTCTGTACGTGTCCTCTTGACAGCGTGCTGTGAGCTGCTCAGGCACTGATTAACAGGGGTTGCTGCAAGGGTCTCCCAGTTAATAAAAATAAAAATAAAAGTTCAGTGGTCCAGCTCTCAAACACGGAGCTGCATTTCTGACGGCGTATTCATTAGTTAGAGCACTCTCAGTCGCTGCTTTCTATGTCGTATCACGCCTCCTTGCTGAGCGAGATTATGAAGACAAAGTTCACTCCTTGGTGGAATAAGTTACTCTAATTTGAATTTGAAATGGATGACATCCCATTATTCAGCTTAATCTAAATTCAGAATAATATGCAATTAAAATTGCTATGTTACCTATAAAATTTAAATCCTGAACTGCTTCTAAACATCTGGTTCTACAAGGTAATATTTGGACCGTATATGAGAATATAAGAAATAATCACCAAGAGTGGATTAGCAGTAATTGTTACAGAGGATCGTAAAAAGAATGAGTAAGAGTTTTATTACATTTCCACCAGGATAAACAAGTCCTCAGAATCTAATAAGGAATGATGTAGGCGTTGAAATATATCACCGTAATTAACTGACACACAAACTCTTTTCTAAAATTTATTTATCATTGTTCATCAAAAAAAGCTGTAGAGAGGAAGTCCCGAGACGTTGCCAAGGTAATGATGTGCTGTGAGAGGCGAGGCCCCCGCCCGTTCCTCAGAGCCGCTGCAATTTGCACACAGATGTGCTAGAAATAGAGAAGAACCAGAGCGGTGCCCAGTGCCCCGGTGGGCACGATGGCAAATTCTGTCCTAAACACTTTTTTGGAAACCTTTTTACAGATTTATACCCCACATACAGACCTATTTCTTTAACTCAGGATTGGCTCTCTGAGACTCGAGATTTATATGGATGTTATTATTTTTCCAAAGTTAACCACTTTGGGCTGAATTAAACGTGTATTTCTTAATTGGCGCTTGTCAATCTAATGACACAGTAAGCCTGTTAGTCATCAATAAATGCAGGGGTGTTCTCCTTCTTCATGTACTGTGATGAACTACAAAGATGCACTCCGTTCCCTTTCTTCCAGAGAAAGTATAAATTTGAGTATCTTCGAGCAGGAGGAAATTTGTGGGCTGGCACAACAACGCAGGGTAAGGGTAACGTTCCCTTCCAGGACCTTTAAGACCCGTTACTTGCTGCATACTTGGATGTGCAAGAACGGGCTCAGTGGATTCCAATTTCAAATCATTACTCTCAATTTTCGAACAGTAAGCAGCCAGCTAATATCACAAACATCAGCCTCTGCAGAAATCTCCCATATATTTCCGCACCAAACCAAGAGTTTAATAAGCAATTAATTGCTGAAATGATGCATAGCTATCTGCAATCACCACTTACAGACAGTGCAACAAATTCAATTCAGAAGAATAAAGTTGAGCTGGTGGATATTTCTAAATGTACCTGTTTAAAAACTATTAATAACAAAAAGCTGGCACGAGAGATTATTTGCAGCAGGTCCAGAGTGAAAAGGGCAAGCTGTCACTGCCTAAAGTTAACTTTTATAACTCCAACTTGCAAACTTTACGCACCTAAACAAGCTGCAAACGAGGCCGGGGGAAGCAGTTCTGGAGTGGAGTGGATAATCTCGCTGTGCAGGCACAGAGTTCAGGAGGTCCTCCTGCCCCAAGGTTTTCCTAGGTCATTCCTGTGGAGGTCAGTGGGCGGCACCGAAGCAACGTCTTGACAATAAATGAGCCAAACCAGGCAAGTAATACAGCGCTGGTAGGTAATGGCACGCTCTGCAAAGGGTATTTTCCTTAGGATATATAATCTTAATTACAGAGTGTCAGGGACTGTAGAGCAAGCCTTCTGGGAGCTGCTGCAGTTCAGCATGCCAAGGAATTTCCGTGAGGACAGCAACGTTAGAAATCGGTTCAAAGAACCAAATTAGTTTATTGTCAGAGAGAAATGGCACCTAGCCCTTCGCTGGCAAGGACAGGGACAGGACTCTTCCCACCTTATTTGTGTGCAAGAGGATGGTGGGAGACCATTAATGCCCATGTTGCCCCTGGAATATTGTCTCTCTTTTCCAGCGACGGGCAACAGGCAGCTGGCTGTCCCGTTCCATCCACCGTTCTCATCCCCGCACGTCACTGTCTGCTGTATAGTTGCTGATAGACATTTAGCCAAATTATGAGTTCAGGAAATTTGCAGCAGATATTTGCAGGTTCAAAAGGAGGCTGAAGGTTTCCATTTGGTTTGGCTTGAGTTTAACCTGAAGAAACAAAACACATTTTTCTTCCTCTACAGCTGAAGTCCTTGAACGGTGAGCCTTTGCAATAAATCCACCGACTCATAAATCTTTCCTGATCTTCCTTGAAAAAATTTAATAGCTTTGAAATACATTTTTATTGCTTTAAAATCGCCAAAGGTATGTATTTTCTTCTCATTGCTCAGCCTCTGCTCCATGAGATACGTGAGTAGCTTATACCTTTAGTTTGTACACGACTTGTTAGGAGGCAGGAAGCCTTTGATTTGTTTCAGTTTGCCAAGAAATAATGGAAACTATCCATTGATAATTACAAACAGGTCATTAAAACGTACTCTTCTATGTATTCACGTCGGGCTCGCTAACTGCCCTCAATTAGGCTTATCGGCACCGACTAATCCGCCAGCCCATTCTGCAGAGGAAGTGTATAGATTTGTAAAACAAAGTATTTAAAATAAACTGTCCAGAAAGGTTTTGGGTGTTTTCATACCCAAAAGGAATGCTAAGTAGCTCTTATGGCAGATGCTTTATAGCTAAAGGCAATAGCATCTCACAGACCCATTAGGTACTTGTTGATATAAATTGCCATGGTCTTTAATGCTGCTTGTAGTTCTGGAAAACTCATTAAAATTAAGGTACTGGCTTTATCTAATTAAGCAACCAATATCCATCTCTTTCTTTCCAACTCTCTCCTGTTAATCTAGATTTAAAACCAAGATTTTCTTTGAAAGCTCTTGATGAAATTTTTTATATTTTCACTCACATCTCTTAACTATATTTACCTGATCTTCTGGTAAATCTTTGCGGGCTGGATCTAGTGAATCCATTATCTAGTCTACACTACTAGAATACAATTCCATAATTTAATACCATTCAAAAAAATTAAACCTATTTTTAGACACACGGTTCCTCATTCAGCTTTTTCTGCAGAGCCAGTATAACTAACTGCAGCTGGGGAAAATCCTTCATATTTTCCCTGTCAATGTTTTATCGGCCATTTCAGGTTTGGATTTTAATTGAACTGAATTAATTCTAACCACCGCACTGTGAACAAAATGATAAAACTTACATCCAGGGTTGTATAAATGTTACTTCTTTAAGTGCCATTTCTAATGGAGATGTGCTCTCCCAGATACAATGTTTGACCTCTAAACTGAAAAGGAAAAGGTAGATCATTCAGGAGGGATTCATGTGGTGTGAGCAAACGTACTTTAGTAATACAGTGGGAGATTTATACTGTATTTCATTAGAAAGTGCACGTGAAATGCGCTATATAAGTTAATTTTATTACTGAATTCGTATACAAAATGGAAAGGCTGAATCCCCGGAGGAGAACTCAGCTCTCAATTTCTCAAGCGTAATGCTGCAACTGAAAATAATAAATTCACATGAATGTTCACATGAAACTTCTTGGCTTAAAATGCGCAGAGCAGACTGTGACACCCTTCTTGCTATTGAATACTAATTTTATATGTAAAAAATTCATAGTCTGGGTAGGACTGTTTGCAATGCAGCTACTGCTTAGTGTGACTCCTGAGGTCACGAATATCCCACGGTCACTGAAAAACTAGAAATTACAAACTGTACTTCCTTACAGAGGAGGCCTGAAAATGAAATAGATATGAAACTATAGATTAAGCGGTCTTAGAAGTAAATTGTGTGCACAGTGATGACTATCAACATCCCTAGTTATCCTTTGCCAGAGATTCCTGTTACCATGGCATTGCCTGTATTCTTACGATAGCTGTAAAGTCCTCCTGCAGTAAAGTTAATCCTGGGTGAGCTGGGTCCATGCAGTAAAATATTAGGAATTCATCTGAGCGTGAATCAATCTAAAAATAAAAATACTCACTCAATCAGTAAAATTAAAAAAGGAGACGGTCCGAGCAGAGTTAGGCAAGTTTATTTTCTCGTATGCTACAGGAAAGATCAGCCTTTGACTATGGCAGTTCTTTTGCATCATCAGGAGACAGAGTGAAACCACGCCAGTTGGTGTACGGTCTGGGGGAGGGAAAAAAAAAAAGACTTCTATGAACAAAGAACCTCTAAGAAAGTGTCCTTTCTATGGATAAGAACTGCGGGTTTTCTTGGCCCATAACAGGCTGCACGAAGGCTTCCCAGAGAGCACAACACGTCACGAGGAGGTGCTGCTCTCTGCAAGGCCCCTCAAATTCCAGGGCCCTAAAGGAAGGAAATGAGGTCTTGCCACTCTCCGAGATGGGCATTCCTTCAGCTTGGCAGCCTGCATCTGCGAGCAAAGTTGGCTTTAGTGTCGTTTTTCCTGTTTGCCTTTGCCTGCACCACCACGTACCAGGGCTGCCCCTGGGCAAGAAGCTGGCAAGAGCCTTGTTTTCTTGCCACAGGAGACCCGTGATTCCCATCCAAGTGTGTGTTCTCACTGCATTGCATGTCCTCACCTAACAGCAACAGCTGCGAAAGCCCTGCAGCTCGTAGTTGCTGCAGGTCGAAACGTGACTCAGATTGGCAGAGAAAGATTTATTTTTGCTGTTACCTCCCCAAACAGTAACACCTTCATGGAGCCGTTCCTTTATTAAATTGGATGGTTCCCCAAAGTCACTTTCCACTGGGTACGTGCGTCTCTGCTGCTTCCTGCTTCCCATTAAAAGATATACTTCACTATTTTCAGTGTCTAATTTACGGTTGGTTTGATGGGGATGCACAATGTGTTTGTGTAAATGAAATTGTGCATCATTTGGTGGGAGTGGTCGATACTCTAAATGCATATTAAATCACAGCTGTTCTCTACACCAGGGCCTCACGCTCTAGATCTGCCAGCTGCTGCCTCCCCTTCTTTGCTTGTTCTTGAGCACTGATCTGCTGTGTGCAAAAGTGGTGTTTCAGGTGAGATTTTGGGGCTTAAAGGGTGCAGGAAGACTTTGTTGAACTCACAGCTGTATTTTTAGATGAATTTAAGAGTCTTTTGCCCAGCTTTTTAAAGAATAATTCAGATAAATAACTGTTTCAGTTTTCCACCCGACTCAAAATTCAGGGAAATGGTTCATACAGCTGAAAACAGAAGCAGGTGCTGCACAGCCAAACCAACATCTTAGCGTAAAGACAAACAGCAAAATGTTCTTTCCTTGCATTTCAAGGCCAAGCAAACTTGGGTGGTTTATCAGACACTAGGAGTTTAACACTTGGGCATTATTAAGAGAGAATGGGATGGGAGAAACAGCATCTTTCCACAGTGTCATTAGGAGATGACATTTAGAAAAGAGAGTCAAAAACATTAATATTTGATGTGTGCTTGAGGATCTTCTTTAAAGCAAATCATTCATCCTTCCAGCAAGGCTTTGTGCAGACTCCCAGCCTGGCACGCGTATTCCTGAATGCTCAAAGCTTTATGAATTCACAATTACAGAATGTCAGGAATTCAAGGAGCAGCTTGCAAAGGAGCATGATTTGGAGGGAAACATTTTTAGTCCCTGCCTGTCCACTGTTCTGTGCCCCCCCCGTCTGCAGCAGACGTGCTGCTCACCGGCAGAGTAGAAAGCAATTAGAGAAGTGGCTGCTGCTACGAGTTCTTGCCGTAGCTGATCTTGGTAGCTGCAGGTTGAAGACCTGCTGAGGACCATTTATTTGAGAAGACGCTTATTAAAGAGAATTATATTCATCTGTTTGGTTTGGTGACAATGTTACAGAGAACTGTGAAATGCTGGTTTTTCCCTTTCCCTGCAAACATGGTCCATTTCAAAAACAAAACCCCACAAACAGAAGAGGCTGCCAGAAAGGCTGAAGAGTAATTTCTATGGCCAGATGTGACCAACTAATGTTGAGAAAACCCTAGATAAGGAAGGAATTTGTGCAGTGTCTTTGTTTCCAAAAAAAACCCAAAGAAGCTGATTAAGCCATCGGTTTATTCCTGCTTCTGTTTTCATTTATTAAACTGTCAGCTTCTATCTATCCCAGGAGATCTCCCTGTAGTGAATCTTCACTACAGAGCGGGGTTCCTGGAGCCATGCATATTTTAGGGTTTGCTTCCCATTGAAATCATAAGGATTTCAGGGACTCAAAAAGTTGAGGTAAATAACACATTTGCTCTCAACTTTTGTCATTCATCATAAACAATTTTTTGGTCAAAGTTTAGGGAATGGTCCTTTGCCTTTCTGTTCCACCTGCTCTCACACTGTCACGTGCAAAATGTACCACAGCGACTTTCAAGTGCCTTTGGCACCCTCTGAGCAGGTCAGGCTGACCTGGGGTCTAGGAAGAAAGAGGAGCTGGAGAAGGCTGTCTTCTCACAGACCTGTACCGCGGGTCGACACCCCCCACTGCGCCTTGAATTAGCCACAGCTCGTTCTCCTGTGATTTCTTGCTTTGTTGAGAGGGTTGTGCACAGATCAAAAAAATGCCTTGCTCCGTAACGATCAAATATCAGGTCACTGCATCTCATTGTACTCCAAGTGGCAATGACAACACTTGAATCGAAGGAGAATCTTCCTAGGCTTTCTTGTAGCCGAGCTGCTTACTCCTTTCAAGGTGAAATCATAGTAAATGTCAGTAAAGCCTGCTGAACCTGGATGTGTGCAGGGGTGCAAATCCCAATTTCATTTCTTGAAGGATCTTCAGTTTGTAAGCACTTTTATTGCATTCAACATAAGCCACGTTCAGCCCCACATTCTGGAAATAAAAGGCCCTAATTTGTGTTACCTACCACCTAAGACCCGTTTGAATCCGTGGCTGTCTGGTGAGGAAGGTTTCCTGCAGTTGCAGTAGACTTTTTCAAAATAATAGTACAGCGTGCTCAAAGTCACAGCATCCTTGAGCGTTCATTGCCTCACTGTTATTACTGTTATTGTGGCTGTTATTAGACTTTGTAATGCTCTGAACCCCCCAAGTGCTCTCTGCTGTTCCTAAGATTACACAATATTTCAAGGAATTTTAAAGACAGCTGTTTTGTGCATGAGCTAAAGAAACCGGGGAAGGAGAAGTTGCTTTTCACAGAATTAAACTGGGAAGGGAGATGAGCCCTGCCCTCGTGTGTAAACAATGGAAAAAAGCCTGTAAGACCTCCCACGTGCAACAGGAGGAGGTCGGTGCAGCTCCTCGCGGTAAGCTTGTCATTCATGGCACGCCTGACCTTCTGTTAGAGATCCAATGAGTTGTTTCTTCGGGGCAGAAGCCAGACTGCAGATCACAGGGTCACAGTGACATGGCCAGGAAGGTCTCTAAAGGTCGTGAGGTTCATCCCGGAACGGCGTAGCCGGATATATCAGTGATATTGTTTGTAAACTCATTTGAATTCGTAGGGTCAGGTAGTGTCTAAGGTAGTTTATCAGGTAGTTTCAGCCTGGAGCAGTACATCCTGAATTTGTGCTGGGAGTTCAGCGTAAGGCTTGGGCAGGCTGTGGCAGCCTGCGACACCTTCCACGTGTTTGCTTTTGGGCGATAACTAAAAGCGATACACAAAGTTTCTGTGCATTCATGAAGTCCAAAAGGTTGGAATAATTCCCACAGCTGGGATATTCCAAGAAGAGTTTACATGAAGAAAAAAAATCTGACTCATCATAAAAGTAGCAACCCAATGGAGTATTAAAACTACTCAGTTAGCTCTGTTAGGCTGAGGAGGCAGCGTTCTGTCTGGCACGTCTAACAGTGCAGTTACACACGTGCTCACTTCAGAGGGAGAGGTGCCAAGAGCCCGCTGTGCGCCTGGGGAGCTCAGGTGGGTCACCCTCCACCTGGGGTGGGGGTGAGGATGAGTTATTGGCCACACCTGCAGCACAGCCCTGAAAAGCTGCTGCAAAGCCCAGTCTGAAGGGTTGAGAGGCTGAAGAAGCAAGAGCAGTGGCAGCAGCAGCAGACACCGTCCCTGGCCGGGGGAGTGGTTCAAAAACGTTGTGCGAGCAGCAGGGTAAGAGACGTGAGCCAAAGGTAAGGAAAACGTGTTTAAATTGCGCTGCGTTTGCTTGGGTTTCTGCTGAGAAGCTTGCTGCTCCAAGGGGAGAAGTGAGGAGCATCTGCTTGGTAGAAACGACGCGGGGCAGGACTGCAGAGAATAGAAGGAAGCAGAAGGAGCACAGCTGCTGGGTTACAGTCTGTGTAAAAGAAAGCAGCTTTTGTAATGTCATAGGGGGTGACAGCAAGTGATTTAATCACAAAAAATGGCGATCCAGCTGAGCACAGGGAAACCCCAGGGTGACAGGGGCCTCCGTGGGCGCACGGCAAATGCATGGCTTTGGTTATTCCACTTCCAGTGGAGGTGTGAAAGTGCTGCTGGTGCCTCCTGTTGGCACGGGGAGGTTCTGAGTGTAGGAAAGAGTACTGTGCTCAGAGGCCTGGAGTGAGGTGCTCAAAAAAGCTTCTGCCTGAGCCATTCCAGGGGGGAATGGTCCAACAGTGCAAAAGCCAAACAGCCAACTCCAAATGGCGTCGATATCCAAGGGCAGTGGAGCTGAGGCCTTGAGAAAAAGGCAGGTGAAGTGAACAATAGTGGAGAGTTTCCATACAGTCGAAGAATGATTTGGGTCAGAAGGGACCTTAATATCTACTTCCAACCCTCTGCCATGGGCAGGGACACCTTCTTCCAGATGAGGGGGCTCAAAGCCTCATCCTACCTGGCCTTGAACACTTCCAGGGATGGAGCATCCTCACCCTCTCTGGGCAGCCTGTCCCGGTGCCTCCCCACCCTCACAGTAAAAGCTTTTTTCCTAATGTTTGACCTAAATCCACCTTCTTTCAGCTTAAACCCGTTACCCCTCATCATACACATCCTGTGCTCTCTGATCCCACCCACCCCCCAGCTTTCCTCGAGCCTCTTTTAGTACTGGGAGCTGCTCTAAGGTCAATCCCAACTCTCTGTCTGTCCTCCAGCCCTCGGATCATCTTCATGACTCCCCTCTAGGGTCGTCCCAGCCACTCACTGTCCTTCCTGTGCTGAGGACTCCAGAACTGAACAGAGTTCTCTTGAAACCAAAACTTACATCAGGGCTTCTGCTTTCCTCTTTGCAAGTCTGCTTCTTAGGAACTACTAACTATTGATATTTACAAATTTAGAGGTACATTCTGCTCTGTCAGAAAAAAAAAAAGTGATGTACCCATGGTGAAGAACCAATTAAAAACCTTCTCTTTGTGCATGGCAAATGCAAATTAATGTATAAAAGCTGCTATCAATTTGCGTTTCTAACTCAAATTTTCCAAACAGCATCAGAAATCTGAACAGTAAGGAAGGCTCATAAAACAAGGATGACTGCATGGTGACTGCAAAGCCTGGGATGACATAGCTGTCTCCCAGTAAATAAATAAATAAATGTAAAGAGCGTCAAGGAGATCAACGGGTTATTTATTGTGACACTTGGGGCATTATGAGAAGTAACAGGCTGAAAAAAGAAAAAGAGACAAAAATGTAAGTTTTATAGCGGGGGCGGGGAGGGGGAATGCTTGACAGAGAAATTTATTAGGCTGTGGAACAGTTCTCTGAAAGAAGGATCAACCTTCTGGTTTGGGAAGCTAAAAAACTATACTGAGTAAAATACTGGTAAAACACACAGCAGGGAATGACCTTTCACAGTCAGAAACAGAGTAGAGACAATGTATGTGGCTGGGTAGGGGTTTTTGCTGTTGTTGAGTTAGGCTTTGCCTGAAGCTCATATGGGGAAAGAGCCTGGTCTTTATAAATAAGGACTTTCCAAGCTGAGCATTGCCCTCATTGCGATGCGCGCAGAGAACAGCAGGCAGACGCTGCGTGGTGGCGTTTAATGCAATGGTGGCAGAATTCATCTGTGCTGTTCTGATTTACCTCCCACTGTACAGAACAGTCACCACACGGCTGCTCGCTTTTGGGGCTTTCGGTTGCCGCACTTTACTGTTGGTTGTCAAATCAAACAGAAGTTCCTCTGGTTGAACAGCATTTCTGTGTGAATAAAAGCTGATGCAGGTGTTGGTGTCGAGTGGGGCAACGTGCTGGGATCACTAGAGCAGGGTATCATTAATAAAACTATAAATAAAATATAAATAACTGTATATTTAATTAACAGTTGTTAAAAAAAGACATTTTCAAAATTTTTTACATTAATAAGGACTTTAGAAACAAACAACGAATCCCTGAAAAAGAAACGTTGCGTTCAGCATAACTTTTTGATTTGCTCTCGTTAAGCAGCACAAAAGCAGGAGACAGGAAAATATACATTGTTAAAATGCAATTCGGTACTAGTCTAACATGCAAACCAAAACGAGGTCATAGTTTTAGTTTGAAAGTCAATTAACTCAGGGAGCAGAATGAAAGTTCACACTAATCCACTAATGTGCATCTCAATGGTAATTAATTCAGGTCTTTGTAGTGGCTTCAGGAAAGCAAATTACTATTCTATAGGAAGAATCTACAAAATGTTTTCTTTGGTTCTAAAGCCTTCAATTATAAAGACTAAATAATTGGTGTAGTTCTGTTTTACAAAATCATTATATAGTCTTGGAAGGCTGGAAGCGATTGCTGTTGTGAACAGCAGAGCCAGGGAAGCAAGAGGCGAAGACGGATCAGGTGACTTCTTAAGCTGTGTTCTGCTATTTAGTTTGGCTAAGAAAACCACTTACCTAGAGTTACTACCTGACAAAGTAGGGTCAGGTTCCCAGCTAACTGGAAGAATTACATGGTAAATACCTTAAATGTTTCAAAAGACATCAAGATGCTGTTTCCCTTTACGTCAAAGACAACGTTGTCAACAACACACTTAATTTCAGCACGAAATATCTCGCCCAAGAGTGTTTTTCAGACACTGGGAGACGCGTATGGCATTAGAGAGAACTGTTCAAGGGTAAACGCTGGAGATGGAGACAGTTCCCTTTCTAAAGGAGAAGGGAGACTCCAAGTGTGATATGTCTTTTTCCTAGAGCAGTAGAAATTATCAACACAAGGGTGGTGACCAATTATCATAGAATTATCAGGTTGGAAGACTACTCCAAGATCGAGTCCAGCTGTACCTGTCTCTCCACTAAACCCTGTCCCTAAAATTCTTGGATAACAGAGAATACGAGCTGTGACTCAGTCACCTATATCTACAAACTATAGGTCACTTACAATAACTTGCCTTTTAATGGGCACTTATGGCCTACTGGGTTCATAGCTCATTTAGGTTATTAAAAAGATGGCATAACGGCATGAAATGTCTGCAGAGAAGTGCAACGTTTCCATTCTAAGGAAGCACGAAATTGAGGGCAAGTGGGTTTTAGTTTAGTCTAAATTTCAGAAAATTAAAAGTGAAGCCCAAGAGTGTCGGTAGCCGAAGTGTCATAATGACATTGTGGTGGCATCCCAGGACGGCGTGCAGACCGCAGAGTGCCGGCAGTGGGAGGGGAGTGGCCATACGGAGCAACAGATTGCAACTCTTAACTAATGAGAGCTGTAAAATGTGCAACAAGGAGGTTTTGACCAGGCCACTCATCTTCAGCTATGAATTCCTACAGAATTTCTGACCCAAGATTTAATTTAACTTCTTTCTTGCTTTGTAAGACTAGATATTTAGTCTTTAGATACTTGGAAGGCATTAATTGTGCAGCTGTTACCTAAAATCAGTGGATATATGAAATGATCTGAGGTTTCTTCCAGAGGGCCAGTGTGGGATGGTTCGAATCACCCAGTGGATAACAAGGCTCTGTGTTGACTACAGAGGTGAACAGGGCCACTGGGCTGGCTGAAACACTTAAAGTTAGGTGAAGACTAAGCCATCGCTGATGTCCTAGCCAAACAAGTTTTGTCATCATGAAATTAAATTTGGGTATGAAATCGGGGTTATGTGGTTGCTTACCTCATTTTGATTCAGTATCATGAAACCCACAAACCCACCATTAAATGTCACTCTCCGTCCCGAAACCTGAATGGATGTTTTGGCCAAATTTGGCTTCATGAATGCTATACACAACCCTAATAATTCACAGGTAAATTTAGGTTGAATGTTCTACTTGCCACAGAATATTGCAGGACTAGGATATTTCCACATATTTCTGATCTCTCTATTCCCCTTTACTCTGCAAAGAACCATTTACAGAATTGGGATATGTTATATCTTAGAATGACTCAGTTCATTATTAAAGGATACTGAACCTGAGAGACCAGAGATAATTACTTTTGCATACTATTAAAAGTGTTCATAAAACCATGGCATTATTTTAAGGTTCAATGAGAGGTATATGACTAAAATAGCATTAAAATTTTATTTTTTATATTCTACAAATGTAATGACATTTAAAATATGACATTTAGGAGCTAGAACCTCTAATATCAAATAATGTCAGCGTATGTGGCAGTATTTCTTTCCCAACTGCAGACAAATGGCTGTCAATGTCACCTTCAGCACCTTCAATTACTTATTATCAGTTGTGAAATTCTATTTGTAAAAGTTCGGTAGCATTTTATAGCCATCAGCTAAGTCAGTTAATTACAGTCTCCACTGCTACACGAGCAATGCAATTACTTCAGCATTCGCTTTGATTTTGTTGACCAGCAGAGTTTTCAGGCAAATGCTTGGAGCCCAATTAACATGTTGTAAGATTGTACAGAAGCTGCAGCTCCTATTCCTGTGTGGTTTAGGCTCGGCGTCTGCCATGTGTAAACTTTACTTTTTCATCCGCTGAATTTTTGCCCCTATGTGCTACCATCGGCATTGCTTTCTGACAAAAACTCATTCTGTTGGGTGCTCTTCCTTTCAACTCTCACCTGCATAGGTTTTGAAACACAGAAAGCAATTCAGAAGGTAAATTGATTCAGAGTCAAATCTTGCACATTTCTCATTTAAAAATTATTTAATCTAACAAACCAGCAGTAAAAAATCTAGATTTTACTGTGTTTACACATTTTTTTTCTCTTTTCATCAGATATCAGCAATTACGCCCGCGGGTCAGACTGGGCGCTTCTCTCACCATGTGAGGAAATACTCAAATATGGCAAAAGCAGACACTGAACTCTTGTATGTTTGGTGCTAAGGGAGGGCTGAGCAGTTAGCAGTGAGTTGTCACAGCACGCCTTTAGCATCACTTTCCCAAACTTGCTTGATCGAGTTAATGCTTTCTCACCTCATTGTACATTGCTCTTTAGGTCAGCTGAGTGGTTTGATCCCACATACCGCAGCTCCAGTTCTGCTATCGCACATTCAGCCATCCAGATACAAACCCAGCTTGGTACATCGTACTCTTCCCTGAGTCACCTGTTCCCTATTCTCCCTAGGAAAAAGTGTGTTGTGGGAGTGGTAAAGTTAACAGGGTAATGGATTTATAAAGCAAATGCTATTTATTAAAGCATGTCTCACAGTTACTTTTTCTCTATTTTGAGAGAGAAACAGCTCCCTGAATGTTCTATCTGGGAAAGGAAACTCTCCCTAGGAGAGCTGAGATGCTCACCATTTAGAGGTGCCAACAACAATATCGCAGTGCAGATGACCAAAATAAACCTGAAAAATGGAAAAAGAGGAAGAAAATAAATGATAATTCATTTTGTCTTTACGGTACCCTTCATATGTAGAGCAAACCAACTTTACACCTAAACTCCTTTACCATGCACAACAGTGTCAGCCGGTGTCTTAGTGCCCAGGTTTTAGCAGAAGATTGCCTATAGATTACAGGTCAAGCGCTGCTTCACCTTCAGCTGATGCCAGATCAGCAAGAAGAGACCAACCCCAGCCATTTAACTGCTGTTGTCCATTAGTGCCTCTTGCACGATGTCCCTCTGGCCGTACGCCGGCATCGGTTACCGAGACAAAAGATGCTGTTCTCAGCATTGGGCATTATGCACTGTATCCGTTCACTCACCTTTTCATGGACCTTATCCTTTGAAACAAAATATTTTCTGTTTTCCTGATATTGCAAGAAATAGCATGTTTTATAAAACAGGGGCAAAAGGGCTGTTTATTTGTAATTTTTCTAAATGTTCTGAAATACTTTGTTATTTTTTCCACTAGAAAGCAGGCAGTTGTATGAAAGAAGGAAGGCAGCACCTTCCTTCAGATCAGGGATAAGCTCAAAAAAACCCCAACTTTCAAGCTGTTAAGTTTTGATTGTTGATTATAAATATTCTGCTGCTTCTAAGACTGAGGTGAAAGCTGGAACGTTCTCAAGGGAATGTACTTTTGTTGGATTTGTGTAGGAAACGTGGATTGTAACGCCTCAAAAATGATGCACTGAAAAGTAATGTTTCTACCAGCTGTGGGAAATAAGAGACTTCTTGGCAAAGTTATGACAATGGGAGAATTTTTAATAAAATGTCGTGGAAGTGGCTCCTCTTTAATTTTCTTGGATTTTGGTGAGGGTTTGTTTGTTTTCTTTACGTCCATCAGAGCTTTACTCCCAGGGAGGGCGCTCAGATGAAGGACAGTTGCCACAGCGGCTCATCAAGGGAACTTGGTGGCTGCAGCGTTAGCTAAAACCATCGTTACGAAAACAACCAGCTCTCCAATGGCTGATGGTCAGCTTTAAGCCAGAGGAGACATGGACTTGGGAAAGGGAAGGCCGTGTATTTTAAGACTGGCCACTGTTCAGAATCATAACATGAAAACAGCAGAACCGTGTTAAGATGTGTTTTACAGGCACGGTCCTCTCACATCCACGCATCAACCCTGAGGTTTGACACGCTCAAGCTTTTGGGCTTCTTAATTTTCTAGATATGATTATCCCACGTTTTAAGGTATGAATTACCTGTGTAAGTACAGAGACAGCATCGTGCTTTCATTTCCCTCCTTGTGTGTTGACTTGTTGCTGGTTTAGGTGGATTTGAATTATTTTGAAAGTAAGATATGGCACAGAAAAAACCAACCAACTTTTTCCAGTTAACTCCCCCGAAACACTGTTCGCTCTTGTTTCCAAGCATATTTTTTTTTTTCCCGTGTGTGTGGTGAAACTTGGTTTCTTGGAGGCACATGGGGAATTATTTTAATTGGACAAATAAGGAGTCACAGGATACATTTTGAAAACTGAACTGCAAAATTTGAAAGATAACCAAAAATCTTACACTTTATTGCAAAACTCTGTATAACAGAACATTGAAACAAGTTAGGAACAGCCATGAAAATGTGCTCGAAACAGCAAAGAGGAAATCACAAAGCTCTTCAGAGAAAGCAAGTGAGAAGGTAGCATTTTCAAGAGTAAAGTTCTGTTGCTAAATGCTGATTTCTGGGCTTTGAAATAAGAAGACTCATTTTCTAAAGTAATCACACCTAAAGATTTTCCAGTTAAGCTGCTGCTCTGTGCTCAGCGCTTTTGCAGGGAGCCCTGCTTCTGTTTAAGACCGCGCTTGCCAAATGTGGAAGGCACTTGGGCACACGCCCCCTCCCCACCGAATTCAGCAGTCACGGAAGTGCAATGAGCTGACACCTATGTCACGAGTTAGGAGACTAAAGCCAGGCTCCTCTTGGGCAAAAAAATGTTGCTGGTTATGCATTTCATCATGGGAGAAATTATTGGATAGCAAGGGATAGTTCAAATTTCTCTATGAAATCTTTTAACTTAATTTATTAAAAATAAAGCAGCGTTTTCTAAATAAGTAAGGGAGTTAATTGTGAATTTCACATACACGCCCTGTCTCACTCCTTCCATTCCAGGTTTTTAACCTGGAGGGTTTCAAGGACTAAATTCTATCTCCAGTAAATAGAAAAGCAGATTCCAAACCGCTGGCACATCTGTGGCTGTGGGAGGTTTTGCAGAAAACGTAGAAATATGTATATTGGAATACTGAGATGTGGGCTGTGCAGGCACTTGCCTGTGTGCGGCCCTTGGGTGCAGCTGCCTTTCTGTGACTATAAAATCATGTAGCCATTTTTCAAGCATTTATGACCAATATGGGAGATATATAAATTCTCTGTAAACTATGCCAAGGCACTTCTGCTTGCAAACATGGCTTTGGTTTTACTGCTTTCCAGATTCAGGGGCTCGGACTCTTTCTGGGAGCGTATTTCTGGTGTGAGGGAGGATTCACCAGCAGGGAGCTGGGATACGCAGAGCAAAATGCAGAATCATGTTCAGGCAAAAGAAAGCTTTTGCACACAAGAAACTCTTTTCTCTCCTGTGAACCAGGGTATCCCATCGCCCCGTTCCCTCCTCAGTCCATCCCAATGCAGCATCCAGACCTTTTGCCTGCCTGTTGGCTTTGGCAGACCCCATCCTGCCGAGGCGGACTGCGATGTGTTACCTGTGGCTCCTTGATTAACAAAGGTCTTGTGCCCTCCTGTAAGAGCAATCCAGCTTTGTCTCAGATAATTTAACCCTTTGATGCTGTCCTACACGAGTAGATACATAATTTGAAATAACTGAGCCGACAACCCTGGAAGCACTTGAGCAAATACTGAAGTGCTTTCCGATGTCGAGGTGCTTTGGCCGATGCTGAGTTTGCTTTGTAATGGGACTTGGAGGACATGAGCTTTGTCTAAGGGCACCTTCCTGGAAAAGTCTGTAAAAGCTTGCCCGTGCCTATGGTCTGGGTAGCAGTCTGGAGAGTGACCAGCTGGGCACTTCACGTGTTGTTATTTTTGGAAAACAACAGAAACGCTTTCCTGCATAGGTGGAAAGCCTCTCACCCAACTTTTGAAGCTCATACAAACCCAGCTACAAAACCAGCTACTGCTTCAATCACGTTTCTCTGCCCCCAGTCTGAACGCCGGTGGGGAGAAGTGTGAAGCTTAAATGAATTAATTCATTCCCATAGCAAGCAATTCCTTTGTTGTAAGGCGCTCAGTGTGGTATAAGGATGCTCATTTGTTTCTGTGATTACTCACCTCTCTGCACAGACTAACAATAGTGGCACCTTCGGAGCATAATAGCGCCCATCAAGGATGTTCAAGACATCCTTCCTCCACGGCATCTGCAATTGAGGTATCGAGCTGCGGGGAGGCAGAAGGCACAGCAATCATTCAAGTTGTTTAGTGTGGACGTTCTTGCAAACAGTTGTCCTGCATTCAAATAAGCATAATATACTTAATTGTGTAGATTTTGGGTTGATTTTTTTTCTGTTCAGAAATCTTATAGCTGGATGAAATCAATGCCATCATTTTATTTTGTAGCCTTGACGCCTGCGACTGTCAGTGGAGTTATTTATTTCTGCAGACAGCACAGTTACAGGCTAGAAATGAGCAATAAAGTTGTACGTGCCTTAAAATTGCAAAGTATGAACAACCAAAACAGTGCAGAAAGTGAGTGCACAACAGAAAATTCCAGCTAATTTATGTTCATAGCAAAATAAAATTTAAAAAGTGCGTGCACACGCGGTTTGGTTGGAACAGCTGCGCTGGTTCGCCTCCTCACAGTGGTTGGGAATGTGTTTCCCATTTGTATTTCCCATATGCTTGAGATCAGTGAAACACTGGTTTTCTCGGCGGGAGATCTGGCCACCTGTACGTTTCAGCTGGCACCTCCGCATCGCTGTTCTGTACTGCAAAAACACTCGGAAATCTGCACGATCCCTTCCTGGTCTGGGAAGCGTTGCAACAGGTTTGGTGGGGAAACCAGGAGAGGTGAGGTCTGTGATGCTGAGGCAATGCTTGAAGGGCTCCTCCTGGGAACGGCCCAGCAGGGTGAGGCAGAGAAGATTGAAAGTCACGATAAGAGATGGGGATAAATGGAAATGGGGAATAAATGAGCACCCATTTCCGTTCTGCAGGAAATCCAGACGGTGACTGAGGACTTGGGGCTCGCGGTGTGAGCTGAGCAGGAGCTCTGTGAGCGACCTGCTGCTGGGTTTTATTGGGCAGAGAGCAGAACCTGACTATGGGGAAAAATGCACTGCGATCGATCAGTGAGCGATCGATCCAGCCACCGTTCTTCTCTGCAGACGCAACTTCTCAACAATGGGGACCGTTAACCCATGGAGTAACCTTGAGGGGATTGTTCTGAATTTCTTCTCACTGTGAATGTTTTGTACAAAACAACACATTTTCTGAGAAGGAATATTCTCACTTAATAAGGATTGTTTCCTTTGTTGAGTATGATGTCAAAGTTGATTGTTGCATTGTTATTGGCTGCAAGAAAAAAACATAACATTTTTGAATAGACTTCTTTTCCCCAAGACAGCTCAAATACTTCTTAAATCTGGTCATGATATTTTTCTGTATATTGCTGTCTAAATAATATTTCAAGAAATTAACTTCCCAGAACTACTCTCTCTTCAAAACTCTGGTTGATGGATACTGTCATGGAAATCTTGTTTATATTTAGGTCATGGTTTTAAAGAAGAAAAAAAAAGTGACGTGACCATACAAGACACTGGATAGTGAATCCAGCCTTTCCCCAGGAAGCAGAATATAATTCACATAAACTCAAATTCATTCCCATGACACAGATTACTCAAACAACTGTCATTTCAACCTGTTCTAAAAATGGAACACAAATAATACCCAAATGATAATGATTACCTTTTAATAACTAAAGCAAGGCAGTTTAAAAGTAACTCTGGCAGAAAACTGTTCTGAGCTCTGAAGGCTTTTATTTTCACCAAGCTGTAGACCAAAGTCGTATCCCTAAGTGCCTGTGTTCAAGGAGCGTATACCAAGAGGCAAGTGAAAGATAGATATTTCTGGGCCTGGATTTCTGCTGAATAGAAAATTAATTTGGGAACTTGGTAAGATAGGGTAGGATACTGGTCTCCATCTGCACTGTCTGACCCAAATTAGATGAGAAATCAGTGGGCTGTCAAGAATGAATCACTCTGAAGTACCTAATAATATAACCGAGTCCCTGACAAGAAGAGGTAGGAGGGGTTTTCGTATTTGAAATGCTAAAAGGGCACCAAAAAAGATGAAGAGATCATCGCACTGGGACAATTCCAGTGGCAGTTTGGCTGAAATCAGCCTAATTACAAGATCAGCACTTCTGGTTAAGTAGTTACCCAGATTTAGGTCTCGTACGGCTGAGTGCTGCTTAGTTTTTATTTGATTTGCCTTTTCGTTCACGTTCTCATAAAAGTGCTGAGGACATTTTAGGAAGTGTTTGCGTTGTCCCCAGCAGAAGAGAGCAAGCTTGGGGCAGCGGGGGCTCCACAGGCAGCCGTCCAGCTGTAGCACGGGGCGTGAGTCCTAGCTGGGATGGGACTTGTTCCTGCAAGCAGGTGATGATGTTGGCTCCATCGCTGCACGGATTTACACCGGTGCCCCCTCTCCGTGTGCCCCGTCCCTCCGGCTGTCGGTGGCACCGCGTGTGCTGCCATGTGAATGCCAACCCTGGGCTGACAGGGTGTCCAGTACTGTTGCACCACCTCTCTGAGGGGTGGTTGGTTGGTTTTAAATCCCCTCACACAGGGTCCTGTTCATTACATCCAGACATTTATGCTGCTCACAGCGCCCGTGTCCCCTGCCACAGAGATCCAGCAGGAACCGTCTGTTGTGACGCTACCAGCAAGGAATTTCAATTCAGCAGAAGCAAACGGGCTGTGTTATTTCAGGCGACTCTCTTGTCAATAGGTGGCAATAATATCCTTCACTGCAGCTACTTAATATATGTTTACAGTTTTCCTCCGCCCCAGTTGGAAATTTTATACCACAGTCTCAAGTTATTTATATCTGCAAAGTTGTACATTTCCACCATTATAATTTTTCATGTCAGCATAGGCCAGCTATGGGGGAGGTACAGCATGACATTACTTTATTAAAGCTGACACTTTGCCTTGGATTGAATGAGTTTTCATCTTCTGTGCATGCAGTCAAAAATCATTAGCATTCCCGTTCTGTTTTGCTATCAACTAATCTCAAAAATATTTGCATGAAATCAGATTTATATACTGGTCAGATATGCACAAACCCCCCATGATTTAAAGACCCAAGTTCACATTCTGGGTGTTTTTAGGTATAGAGAGAGGAGCTACCGCTGAGCTCATTCCTGGTAACAGACAGGCGACGCTTTCTGTGGGAGCTGTTTCTGTTTCGCTGGTCCTGACTGACAGAGCACCCAGCGCAAGAGTTTAACAACGTGGTTTTTCCTGGCTTATCAGAAAGGGTGGTGCCACTAAGGCATCTTGCAAATTTGTCAGCTTTGAAGTTCATGGAGTGAAAATGCATCTTTTGGTTGGTGAACGTTTGCTGAACCCATTTAAACGCACTTACACAAAATATGATTGAGTCTGCAAAACAATCGTAAAAATGTGAAAATCGGAAGAACGGACACTGCCCAGTGTTTTTCACAATGGTTAATCTGCTTTTCTTCTTTTTTTCTAATTTTTTTCTTAATCTCTTAAAATATGAGAACTTTATTTTCATAACAGTTTTATCCTGCTTCAGCCTGGCAGTTGTAGGTGTAAAATGTCAGTGGTTACTCGTGAACCACTTTCCCCATGCAGGATATTAGACTCCAGGATTTTAAAGCTACATTTAGATCACACTCCCAAAGGTCCAATTTATAAAGTTGACACCCAACATTCACTAATATTTTCCTGAAATCCTTCTGATATGAGAATCCAGGATCTTGCCCACGTTGCAACTGAACGTGTGTGCACAGAGTGAAGTTATCTAGAGTTGTGGGAGGAGGGGAGCATGGCCAGAGTGACACTAGGAGACGCACACCCCACTGCCTGTAGTTCTTGTGCTCTTTACTTATTTTGCTGTGACATTTCCAGAGAAAGATTTTTTTAAAGAACCCCCACGGTTTCTCCCAGAGTATTCTCAGAGGGATTTGTTTCTTCAAAAAGGATTTTTTTGTTGTTTATTAAACAAACAACCCCCCACCTAGCTGACGCCATTGTACCTCTTTCTAGAAATAAGCTAATGGAATCAGTTTGCACTTAACTTTTGCCTTGAAATACATAAAAAAGCTCATCCTATTTCTGCAAGCTGTAACAGGTTTGGAGTCTTGACATGGGCTCTTTGGAAGCACAGAGCGTAGACGTGGGTTTTTGCCATATGAGCAAGTTCTCAGTGCTATAAAGAAAAGGTTTTGGTGATCGCTCCCTTTCTTCAATTTACTCTGTACTCTCTTTTGTAATTGAAATAGAAAATTAAAACCAAATAAACCTGTGAAATGCTAGTGCAGGTAGAGATCAATCAGAATTAGTATCTCATATCAACTAGTAAAAAAGGACAGAGAAAACACCTTCCTCGGGGCTGGTTCTCATCACTTTTTCCTGTTCATGATGATATAATTCCTATATCACTGACAAGAACATGGCAGAGCAACACAGTGACTACTCTTGAGTCTTCCCGTACTTCCCCCAAGTAAGGGAAGATATAAGGATGCAATGGAAACTGTTAAGACTTCCAACAGTATCTGATTTTATTTCCTATATATAGAAAGAAAATCTTGCCTGTTTTCATAATATGGAGTTCTTCATATAGATTTCTATTAAACTCACAGCTTGTAAAGCAGATGGAATTAAATCCAGGAGTTACTGCAAGGCTTATAATCCACCTGCAAACCTTCTCCCCTTCCTCGATGAAGCATCAACGCGGCCGCCAGGCGCTGTGACAGTGTGGAAGGAGCCCCGTGCAGCCCTCTGGTTCCTGATGTCCCATAAGCTCCGTCTTCCCCCGCATCATCCCAGCCTGTGCTCCCTCACTGCCTCTAACGGACAATCCAAAAGAGCAAGATTTCCAAAGCTGCATAGATTTATTTAGAAGGGCAGTGGTTGCACATAAAAAAACACAGTAGATTTTTTTATAATTTATCCTATATTCTTTAATAATCGTAGCACATTTTTATCCCTATTGATATTATTTTTACTTGGGAAAATACAAGAGATTCCTATAATTTTTTAAGTCTACAACTCTAAAGCTTCCACATTACTACAGACTCCTATTTTCATCGCGTTGTCATGTGCGGTAGAGTTAGATCTTTATCTATCAATATTATCCATGCTAACCTTGCCAGATTGAGTTTGTGAAAACTTTTTGGTATTGATCTCTTCTGGTTTCATCACATCTTCTCGAGCAGATTGCTTTTGGACTTGGCACCGAGGGAATGATGATTAGGGAGGCCTGTTTATTGTAACACCCATGGAGAATGACAATGAAGCTCCTGTTCGAAATGTCCTGCCCAGAGAATTACGGTTACGAGCGAAGCGAAGGTTAAATGCAGATAACAATATTGGCAAGTGGTGGTGATAAATCTAATTGTGCTGTGAGCATCTTAGGTTAATGCTTTTGTTTGTGATCACCAGTTTCCACATGGTGGGATGTAAGGCTGGATATTTAGGGCTGGATCCAAAGCAGGAGGTGATTCAGTGATTCCTTATTTTCCAAGAAGTGGAAGATAGGGGTTTGGGCAAATAAAGGAGTTTGCCCTGCTGCCTTTGGCTCCTCCAACACCCAACTCCCAACAGCCCCTTCCCTACAAAGTTTATGGATTCTGGAAGAATTTTGTTGTTTCCATGGTAATGCAGCTGAGCAGAGATTTTCTGGATTTGACTTTTAGATTTAGGTGTGTAAATTCTGCCTAAATCCACTTCAGATTTCAGGGCTGAAAATAGTATTTTTAAAAGCAGTAATAGTCCAAATGTCCAGGGAGCTAAACTTCTGCTTTGTTTTAGAGTTAAACCAGTGCTAACTATGGCTAACAGATCGTTCTTCTTTTCCTTTCCTCATGGAGAAACGGTGTTGGGCAGGTTTGGACTGTCCCTGCCCTGTGGCCGAGCCTCTGGGCAGCTGCCCCGCGGGGCTGCGCCATCTCCAGCCCATATGGTTTTTCAGGACCCAGTCTTGAACAACCTGCTCAGATCTGTTAACTCTCCCTGCCTTGGGCAGGTAACGCCGTGCTGCCCTGATGGGTGAGGTACGGTGGCAGCTCTCTTCTGCATTCTGCTTTTTGCTATGCAGAAGATTAACAAGTGGAGATCTGAGGAGCTTTGGTAGATGGAGTGAGCCCTGTAGGTAGAGGATGGCATTTCCGCCATCCCTGCCCCTCAACTCCCACTGTGTCACACCTGGTGGTCCTGGGAAATACTGTCTCTGCAGGCTGGCGTTGCTACAACATAAATATAACGTGAAAAATGAGACAAAAATGTTCTGGTTTTTCACAGATGGAGAGAACTGGAGACAGGACTTCACTACTCCATGAAATAATTGTTTGGAAAAGTGCTTTTTGCCGACAACAACCGAGTAACGAAAATCAAAACCACATATACTTTGGGGTTTTACACTTGAGGTTTCTCCACAAGGGCCCAGAGTTCCCCAAAGTGCCAGATTAACCCAGCTGAGAGCTGAAGTCCTCTGTCCCAACCGTGGGAGAAGATCAGTGCTTGCTTCCTTATGCTCAGAATAAGTGCTAGGAAGTGGCAGCATTACTTACAAAGGGGAGGTAATTACATGGAAAGCAGCAGCATAGGAGAAACAGTGACAAAGGAAGCAGCAATTAAGAATTGATGAGAGCTGTAACACAGAAATGAGGGTATGAGTGCAACAGGTATCAAGTTTTAGGTAAACATAAATGGTATTTTAGGGAGGGTGTAGACAGCACAATCCAACGAAAAGAATACAGTCGGAAAAAGAGAAATGCACTTTATAAATGAACCTTAATTACTAATTGTAAAGCAGCAGCACACAAAATATGCACGACTCGGTGCACGAGCTTAGCAAATGCATAGAGCTCAGCTTTGTACAGAGCTATTTCTATTACCCACTTTGCTCCCCAAGCAAAATAGGAACAATTTTCCCCACGCTCGCAGCCTCAACTTTAAAGAAATGGTGCAACGTAGTGCAGAATTGGGGTCCATCATTGTCGATGCTTTTTAACTGCAGTGAAGAAATGTCTTTGGGCTTGCTATGTGAAAAGTATTGTGACTAAAGGAAACAGGGACATGGAGAAATGGAGACATGGAGACATATTTCATCTCTTAAAGGGACAGGGATAAGAAATGATGCCAGTGGACAGAAGGGCAAAAGTGATACAATGAGATGTGAAGTGTAATAAGGAATGAAAATACTTTGGTTCTTTAAAGTAACGGTTGATTTAGGGTGGCTCCTTTTGGCACACGTCCAAGTCAAACCAACTGAAAGCAAACTACTTTCCAAAACCCTCATAGTCAGTACAGCCGCCTCGAGGTCTTGGTGAGGCGGTGGAAACAAAACCACCAGAATTTAGAAAACACCGGTCCATTTGATTTGAATGAGAACCACCTTGTATGTTTTTGATATCTTCAGGTACTGAAAATCTCATATTATGTGATAATCAGAGATTTAAAGGTTGCTCAGAAAACTCTGAAAATGGTGGAATTTGAATAAAACAAAACAAATAAAAAACCCTGAGGTTCACACTTCCTTTATTGTCATTTATCTTGGCAGGAGCAGGCCTAACTCTGCATACTTTCTCTTGAGGTGTTCTCCAGCCACCCCAGCCTCAACAAACCTTTGCTCAACCTGTAGAAATAACACATTTAGGAACGAAACAATACCCTGTGTTTTCCCATTTGCTTAAATCATCATTTCTGTGGCTGATTGTGTGACTGGGGAATCCTGGGTACTGTTGCCAAACCGGCGCTCGGCCCGCAGCGATGCCGTGAGGTGAGGTGCCAGCTGATCCATCTGCTCCGTTCGCAAACACCCCTGGTTTGATGTGAAATCAAGCTACGTCCAAGAACTTAATAAAAGGGGAAATATGTTGTGCTGGCTGTGACGAGGAAAACAAATGACTTCTGCATTTTTCAGACTACAAGTGGTGGACTTTGGTTGCTTCTCATGTCAAAACCCACCCAAAAGGCAAATCTGTCTGCAGGTGGCTGGGTTTTCTAATGAAGCAAATGCAGGGACTCAATCGCAGACAGCTGAAAATGGTTAGAGGAGAGAAAACACTCAGGCAGAAGCAGCTGCTGGGTTTTATAAAAGCCAGAAGCAGAGCAGCACTGGGTTGGTTTGGGGCTTTTCCTTTCTTCTGTCTTTGCTTTGGAGAACAGCAGCTCTTCCGTGACGAGTGAGCAACCCAGCTGTTTGTGGGGTTCTGCCTGTTGCCTCTTCCCTCTCTCCAACCCATAAAACTGCTGGAACCAAGAGAGGAAACCTTACCTTATTCTACTCTTGGACAACGGGTAAGTTTTGTTATAAGGGTAATAATTAGCTAAATACAACTTACAGGAAGTAAAAGAAAATTTGAAGTCTGTACCTTGCTCTTCTACTTCTTCTAAAGGGAGTGTAAATAACTTGCTAATTTAGTTTTCTTTAAGGACAAAGGTTATTTTCTGTTGTAGTTGGCTTTGCAATTGTGAAGCTTTGACTTTTTTTAAGCTATTGTGTTTATAATGTATGCACATTGGGGTATTGTTGTTAGAACTCTGGTTTAACATATAAATTGCCTCACTAGTGTTGTTTCATTAAAAAAAAAAGCTTTGAAAAATCTAATCCCCCTTTTTTTTAAAAAAAAAAAAAACAACAAACAATATTAATTTGTCTTCTTCTCTTGTCAGACCTACCAATACTTATTTCTTACAAAGAAACTGAAATGATTTCATGATGCAACTTTTGCCTCTAAATAAACAAGAGCATAACAAGAGCACTGAAGGAGGCAGGCACAGGCGATGGGTAATTACTAGGCAAGACAGATGCTGGGTTTGATTCCTGAAGGACTTTCTTCAGCAAAGCAATGCACGCTTCCTTCTTGTCAAGGCGCACGGCCCCAAAACTCTGCCTCTTTGAGACTGCATAGCTGGAAAGGAAATGCGTTCGCCCTTTCCTTTCTCTCGTGCCTGTGCCAGGTGGTGCTCGTTTGGAAGACACCTCATTCTGAAGATAAAATTGTGTTTCTAATGGTTGGCGGGTTTGTGTTATTGACATCCAGGCTACAAGATAATTTCTTACCTTGGCATGTGCCAGACCTGTTTGTGCTGGCTGAGGGCCAGGTGTGCTGCATGTGATGCATCCAAGCAAAAGTGTACAAAGAACAGACATCACCTTGTAAAAACACTTAAGCCAACAGAAAGGTTTGTTTATTTTTAATTCAGGAGGAATTAATGTAGATTCCTTTATACTTCTATGCTCAATTAATGAGAATTTTTTTTAAAAAGCAACCTTGCCAACTAATCGACAACGTGTTTTCTGGTTTGATCTGTTAAGAGAAAATATTGACCCAACAAAATTCCCTCTCTCTGTTCACTAGGAATATACGGCCTTCAGTAGGGCACTGCTATATCAAATTAATACTTCTCAAAACTTCGCGTTGTTGCGTGTGAAGGGGCAATTACTGGCTCTGGACCAGTCTATGCTGTACAACATAGGGGCTGCTCTCCAGGATTTACTGAGAGTGCAGTGAACGAGCAACGAAAGCTGCCTGAGCTATAACCTTAATGAGAAGCAGAAATACAGTGCTGCTTAATTCAGAGTTTGTTAGGTGCTACCCTGTTCCAAGATACCGCTAATCTTAACTCCGAAGTGGCTAGAGATGGCAGCCTTCAAAAGCTACGCAGAAATCTCTGAAGGCTTAACTATTGAAATGCCTAGTTTGGACAACTTTTTAAATTTTTACTTCCCCAGCCACAAAATATTAACTGGAATTCCAAGAGAAAATGAAATTTGATGAAATTCAGTATCTAGTGATATGATCCTTGGGTTATGTGATTTTGCTCAACAAGTCATGGGCAGATTGGTCAAGGACTTTGTTATTGCTTCCTATTTTACTACTTAATTTCTGTAGCAAACATCATTTAGTGCAAAACGTACATTGAGCTATGAAGTGTCTCTTCTATGCATGGAAAAGTTGAATCACCATCATCAAATGTTTACTCTGTAATCATGGCATAGGAAGTTACTTAAAAACAAGAAAATGCATCCACTGGCATTAAAAAAATCAAAATTACAATTAAATTTGTCTTGAAAATTTTATTTTATTAGCAATACCAACATATTGTGCTGCATTGTCTGTGCTCCTTCCCGATAGTTTGATCCGTGTGGTTCCACACCTCTGTGTTACTGTACCCATAATGTCCCTCCCAGGGGTCTCTGGACAGAAAACACTGTGTGACATCCAATGTGCAATAGAAATGCGGAAAAACTGAACAGTTAGAGAATGAATTCTTCTTGTTTTCATAGGGAAGCACATGGAGTCATTGTGGATTGGTTTCTATGAATTCTGACTTGGGTAGTTTTGGGGTTCTTTTGTTGTAGCACCTTATTCGTGTTTTCAATTCCTCAGGCTCTAAATATCTATTATTTTTCTCTCAAACTCTCGAAAAGGAAAGGCACAACTTTGTTCTCTTTCCCTGTTCCCTCTTGTATGTATCATCCAAGGAAGCTGAATAGGTGAACTAAATAATTGAAATATAAATTACTCTTGTCCCATGTGACCACCCTCAGAACATAAAAATGGTTGTGACTTCCTAAAGAGTGAACAAATGAAAGCATCTTTTTCTGAGTGGGTAAAAATAGTGCAGAAAACCTTTCAAGCGTGCGTCCCAGGAGAAAAGCTATTTAGCCTGAGTTTTAAAGTGGTCCAGAAGAGAAATAGATGAACGTGGGAAGGCCTAGGGGTTTGATACCTGTACGTTGCCCCAAAGAGGCTGCGGTTACTCTGGACACCAACACCTTCAAGCGGGCGGTGAGAAAAAAGCCCTTTAAATGTATTTAAAACTAATGTGAATGAAAGCACAAGGAAACAGCTGACTCTACCACTTTTCCTTTAGGCTCATTTTATATTTTAAAAGCATTTTTATTCTTTACAGAATGACTAGATAGTGCTTCTGCTCTGGTAGCCATGTTTAGGTAACTCCATTGGCTCCTGGCGTGCGTTAGCACGAGGACAGGATTTGTGCCATATATGCTGGAAAGATAAACGGGAAGTTTTTCCAGCTTGTCTGGGTGCAATATATTCTTTTAATATTCAGGAAAGATAAAATCCGGAGAAGCGAGGATACTGTGCTTAGCTTCTTGCTTATGTATCAATTTATCCTATGACACGCGCCGGTTTCCTTGAGTGTTAAGTGCATCGCAGCGTTTCACTTAAATTTAAATACTGATTATGCATCTATTGGAGTACTAACTAGTTGAAAATATAAAAACTGGATGCCAGGTGAATGTCGAACCACTAGGCACTAAGTTTGGACAGGTAAGTATTGAAAGAGCATTTAAAAACCTGTAAACAAATTATATAGAATAATACACAAATTTAATCCTCATTTCCTGAAAGACGTGTGCCCGCGGGTCCCTGCTCCCCTCTGCAGTTATCTGATGTGTGACTGCCTGGTGCTGCTGACTGCAACACCAGAAGCTGAGGATGTTCTTGGCACGTAATGGGCTCCCTTATTTCCTATTTTAAAGCTCTTTCACAGGGAGCAGTGTGTGCTGTAGGACTTGGGGTCAGTGGAGCTGAAATGATTCACAACTCGAGTAGCGGCAGTGAAAGAACCGAGGGGAAGCGTACCACCTTCCCTGGGGGCTTTGAATGTGATTTGGAACTCTTCTGTCTTGGAGAGAAAATACTGCTGTCTGAAGTCACGTGGTGCAGTCTCTTCTTTCAGGTCATCAATTACTAATGCCCAAATAATCTCTTCGGCAGTAGAAAATCCCTTCTGCTGCTGTTTATCTCTTTGGATTTGTATCTTCCCAACACTGAAGCGTGGTATAACTTCTGATAATTTTCCTTAATTGGCTTCTTAAATTGAGAATGGAGCCCAGATGTGAGAAGCTAAGTTCTCGTGGATAGGTCTTGGCTATCTTCATCCTTTGGTTTCATCTCCTTACCTGAGGTGAATCCAAAAAGGAGATGATCTCAGTTTCTTTGGGTCTGGATTTTGGAGTCTGCCAATCCCAGGTGCAATCTTTAGGTCTTTGTTATAACACAGACACATCTTGGTGGACAGAACAGCCTCTCTGTAGGTGTTTTACAGGGTGCATGCAACGATCTGCCGCTGGGACCTGCCCTGTAAGAGAACGTGAAAAGGTGTTTTTAGCCAACAGAGTTTTTAGCTTGCCTGTCTTGGACGCAACCTCATTGAGAATACACACACCAAATCACCCTTAAATGCGTTTGCTTGTACACTTTAAACAAAACGAATTTCAAAATATTTTTAAAATTACTAAATTGGGATAGATTACACGGTACAACTGGGTTACGTCGAAGAAGTGTGGATACATTTAGTCTAACCAATGACAGTGCCCGCCACGGAGCAGAGTGCCTTCACGCTTGCCGGGGTCAGATCCCTTGCAGCAAGACCCCAAACACCAGCAGCAGGAGAACCTCTGCTAAGCTGGGCTGTGAAAGAAACTCTGGTAAAACGGGTTTCTTCTTTATTTGATTTTTTTGCCTTGCCAGGTTTCCACAGCTTGGTCCCAAGTAGGTATTGGCTGTTAAATCCTGCCAATATAAGTTGTTTGTTGCTGAAATGCTGTAGGTTTTCTGCTCACAATGGCTTTTTCTTTAACAGCTGCACTGTGAAGTGCAAAACGCCAGCGTTTATGGGTCTGTGGTCCCTTCGATGCGGTGCTCGGTGTGCTCGTTTTACCGTAATGTGCTCCTGGACACATTTTGTAATGTACTCTTAGACACATCATTTTCAGGCTGTTGCTTTTTCCACTGGTACATTACTAGAACAGCAATGTCAAAGGAAAGATCACCACCAGAGCATTATTGTCCTGAGGTAAACTGAAGCCAGAAGGATCAATGTTTTCAGCCCATACTTGAATAATAATATGAAATAATTTTATTTAATGCTCTGATGTAGTAAAATCACCATATTGTATAGCTAAAGAGGGAATGTGGAGATTGAACACTTAATATATTATGACATGCATAACACGTTTATAGGAGTCAAGCACTTTGCATTTTAATTATATAAAATGCAGTTTTGCAATTGTATAAATGATGAAGCTTTTCTTCCAGTGTGTTAAATTAATGCAGCGTCTGTCTCCTGCAGCTCAGTTGCTTTATGCTGTTTCATGATTGGCCTTTCTAGTATATTTTTAGTATTTAACCTGCACCCAGGTGTGTCCACAGCCACTGCTTTGAGCAGCCTGCCAGTAGGGTGTCCCGGACAGGTACCACACTCCACTTGCAACGCTTAGGAAGGAAAGAAGGTTGGTGGCACTGGGGTTTGGAGCAAGATCACGGCTTGGTGAACATGATGCTTACTTTGCCTGTGACTGCTTTCCAAAATATGACACTAACTTCATAGAAGTTGCTGGGGATGCTGCAGAAGTGACAACGTTCTTCACATACTGTGCCTTGCTTTACTTTGTTCTTAGCACTCTGCTGCAGGAAGATCTCATGCCAAAAAATGACATTTAAAGACTACTGGTGTAGGAAATATCTGAGAAGAAAGGGAGGAATAGTGTAGTTTGGATAACTTTTAAAAAAAAACCAACCAAACAAGCAGAACAGCAGGGTCCTACAAAACATTTAATGATGCTGGGAAGGCTTATCAGATGCTCCTGCTTGTGTTTTCACAGGGGAACACAAAGTTTAATGGAAAGGTAACACACTTTGAACACACTGAAATAGCTACCACACACAATGAGCAATTAACCTTTGGAGCTTTTTATCACCAGATAACTTTAAAATCAAGAGCTTAGAAGGATAAAAAAAGGGATTATATGATATTCGTGTGAATAATGAGAAGATCAAGATTTTTTATGGAAAATCAGAATGTGTGAAAAATCCTCACGTTTTTAGGATCTAAACTGACAGGATCACTAAACATTAACTGACAGGAGTCAGAAATAACTCCCCTCAGGACAGGTTTTTCATCATTAGTTTTTTGCACCCTCTTTTAAAACTTCTGTTGTTGACTCATTACTACAAGCCCAGGTAGGATTTAAGATTGAGTAGTCTGAGATGAAGATATACACTGGAATTTTAGTAGCTTTTAAGAGCAAAGACTTCTGGGTGTAGGTTTGGAAGCATTTACAGCACCTTGATTGTTTCCTTGAAGTATCTTAAACATGCAGTAAAATTGAGGTTCCTTTTAAAGACAGGAAAGGCAGGTTTTGGGATAGTGGTGGTGGGAATTTCTCTACAAAAGTCATTGTCCTTGCTCTCAGCACAGAGAAGGTGACATTGTCTGAGTACCTTGGCTCCTGAACGCTCACTTGTCATTGCCAGGTGTTCTTCATGGTGTTCCTCCTCACACGAGGCTCCAGCAATGTGGGAAATGCCAGCAGCTCAGAATTGTTTCAGGTCTTGTCTTTAAAACTTTTTCCAGACATCTCTGCCTCTTATTTTTTTGGCTGTTCCTACACCTGCTCTAGTCCTGACAGGTTTCAGGAGTTCAGGAAATATCTCTTAACGTCAGGAGTTAGAATCACAGAATCATGAGGTTGGAAGAGACCTCTGAGATCGAGTCCAGCCGTGCCTGTCTCCCCGCTAAACCCTGTCCCTAAGGAACTCATCTACCCATCTTTTAAACCCCTCCACGGATGGTGACTCCACCCCCTCCCTGGGCAGCTGTGCCAATGCCTGACCACTCGTTAGGGAAGAGATTCTTCCTAATATCTAGACTAACCCTCCCCTGGCACAACTTGTGGCCATTTCCTCTCATCCTCTTGCTGTCACCTGTGAGAAGAGCCCAGCCCCCACCCTGACACAGCCTCCTTCCAGGCAGTTGTTATAATAATAATAATAATAATAATGGTTCAATGACCTAACAGGTGGTGGCCAAGTAACTGGCACTGTGAAAGAGCATGGGCTGGGCTCCAGGCTGACACCACCAGTGATGGAGCTCTGAACATCTGAGGTCTTCTCCTTCCCGCCTGCACGTCTCTGAGCCTTCGTAAAGGACAACCCTTCCTCGAGCATCTTGCAAAATGGGCTTTATAGGGCTATGCTTGTAATCCACAGATTTAAGACAGAAATAAGAAGTTCCTGCTTGCTTGTAAAAACCAGATGATCTTGCTGGGAGCTCTTACGTCATCACAGTTGTCACAGAAAATATTTCATGCTCTTGTAGAGTTTTTCAGTCATGGGCCACAATTATTCATCATGATTACTTTTTTTAATCTAGAATAAAGGAAATCAGACTAATACTAAAAACATGTAATCTGTCTTTTGCATCCCTGTCATCTAGACAGGGAATAGGGGAGGAATATCCCTGGAACAAAGGGGTTTGTACCAAACTGTAATGCAGAGGCGTGGCCTTCCACAAGCAGTTAGGCTTTTGCACTTCTAATTCAAGGATTTTGAGAGAAATTAACAACAACATACCAGAAAAGATGCAGAATTAATCAGTGAAATGAAGTAGGGAATGTGTGCTTTTAGTCATATTTTTTTCCAATCAAAATGCACTTTCTTAAGCAATGAATAAATAATCTATTCAATTATATAGCTCTGTTTATTTCTTTCAATATTATATTGTCTTATGAGGCAATTTACAAACTTGGTGAGAAACTGTGCAACATAGTGTGAAATGATATTAGTAACTGTGCCTAGGACCCAAACAAAATTTATAGATTTCTGCTGGGTAGATCATAAATTCAATGCTCCCTTTAATACAGTCCTCTTATTGCATACTGGTTCTAGCTACACCACTGAAAACTAATTTAAGAATACATACAATATTTTGCTGCTAGGATGGTGAGATAAAGGTATGAAGCAGTAAACACTGAATTATGATTATCATTTACTTGTAAGCTTTTCTGATCTGATTTGGTTTGCAGTAGATTCCAACAGAATTAAGAAGGACAATCCTAAAAACAAAATAAAATTATAAATTCTGAAAGGCTAAACTGTGAACACCAGTTCAGTTCAGTAGAACTCTTTATGTATAAATAACAGCAAAGAGACAGTGATTCTTGCTAAGGGCTGTTATTGACTTAGAGAAGTCTCCAGTATATCGATCATTAGGTAGGTTTGGCCATGAGACTTTTACTGCGAAGTGAAATGAACTGAAAAAATATCCCAAAGTTAACTGTCTGAACACGTCGCGTTTCACAAAGCTGTTTTGATGAGAAATTAGACTTGTAATGAAAATGAAGTTTTTCTTGAAAGTGTAAATATTTAGTGGTGCCAAACCAGGAAAGAATGTATTTGTAAATTGGGTACCGCAACTAAACCATGCGGATTGTTACTGCTGCCGCTCCTGGCTGGGCGCGCCAAACGGAGAGAGCGCTCAGCAGTACTAAAGACATAGACAGAAAAACTTGCCAGAACTCCAGGAAACTGGATAATAATGAAATGGCTTGGACTTAAAACAGGCAAAATACAAATTAGCACTGATATGGCAGTTAGAGAAGGGCTGGGAAGCACAAGAAATGCTGGCTGATAAAAACCCCTGACTGAGGACGTGTGTATTTGTAACCCTTTTCAGGGCATAAACGTGGTGATATTTTACAGCAGAGAACTTAGCCTTGTTGGAGGCGCTGGTAACTCCTGGCTGCCCACATCAGGATTCCCACACCTTTTCTCTTTCCTCACCTCTTCTGGCGTGGGTTGAACGCTGATGACACCTATGGATGCTGCAGTGGCATGGGTTGGTTTTGTGCCTCTGCCCACACGAGGGGGATGGTCATGGCTCTGCTAGGGTTGACTTTGTGCTCCTTCGGGGAGGTGAAAGCTGTTCATTTAATACAGAACAAATGTCCTTTTCTATTAGCAAGAGGCTGGTTACAATCTAGTAATTTCTATGACATTTCTTTTAGAACTAAAGGTTAATTCTGAACACTTATGTTTCTAAGAGAAGTCCTGATATCTGTTTATCTATACTTTAGAGAGCAAACTCTCGTGTGTAAGAGTCCTAAAGGACCTGTTCAGAAAATGCTCTTGATGTTAAGAACCTCTGAATAAACAGACCTAAAATAATCAGGAATGTCAGCTTAAAAATATTCCTCTTCTAGAATAACAGAAAAATCCAGCGGCTTCTAGAGGGGCAGGACAGCTTTTATAAAAGGCATTAGAAATTGTTTTTAAGTTGCTGGTGCTTTCCCATGATTCTCAGCAATTTCAGGATGTCCAGCAGCATTAAGAAGGAGTTTTTAACACTAAGACTGTCTGCATGTAACTGAAAAAAATGTCCTTTTATGTATCCTTTTAAAGGACTGAAGAGTAATAATGAAATGGTCTCATACAAAGAGGTGTTCACTTTTGTTTCCTTTCATGCCACAACACTGTGTCACGTAAGGTGTTTCCGTGGTTCATTTTGCATAGCGAAATATGGTCTGCCTTACCGATGATAACTGTAGTCAATACAGTAAAAATTGTCTGCCTACTTCTTTCCAAGTGGCCCTTCTGCAAGGGCAGAACAGAACAGAACATCCAAAATGGATTATTCTATTGACTCCTGGTTTTTTTCTTTTTATTCCTTTCTATTACTAAGTGTGAAGATCCATTTTATGCCAAATTAGTTTCAAATCTATTTTATCGCTTTGATCAGTCCCAAACCTTTCTCTGAGCACTATCAGTTTATACACTCATGTCTTCTGTAACAAAATATCATGGTATTCCCACAAGTTTAGCAGAAACAGGAGAAAACAAATTTCAGGACCAGAAACCAATGAACTGATCTGTTAGTAGTCCAGTACCAGGCAACCACGCTTTCTTTTTGGAGACTTTTGTTGTCCATGGTTATTATATTTTTTCTCAATACTCAAGTTCCGTGTAAACATCAAGGTATTTGGTTTTTAACCAGTAGGATTCATTTATACTTATCCAATGCAAGAAGCGTAACTCTGTTTGTAAATGGACTTTTCATTTGTGTTCCTTGACTGTACCCATGCTACTCGCAGGTTTCTAAACCACTGTTAACTAAACAATGCTCCAGGTGAACTCTCATGATAATAATGACAGTTTGCACCATCATCTGCAAAATACCTGCTGAGGCTGTGTCTACACATCTAGAATGGAGTTGTGAAGGTCAGCCCTGACTCCAGAGGCACCAGAAAACCCCTTGTTTGTGCTGGGTACTGTTTGGACCTGACTTTTCTCGGTCCCTAGGTTGAGTTGCTGTGCCTTTTCACTCCAAAATGCCTGTAGAAGTGATGCTGTCCAAAGCTGCCGAGACGATTTTTGCAGTGTGGCAGTGAGGTTGTGGGAATATTCAAAGGCACAGGACCTGCTGGAGGTGTAGGAAAGCTGTGCAAAGAAACCTTGATAGGGTAGGGTTAAAAACCTTCTAAAAAAAAAAAAAAAAAGACTGTATTTAAGCTGTTAAGATGCAACCTAGAGTGCTATGGCTATGCCAGGTCGCACAAATAACAGTAATGACCATCAAATTGACAACAGCAATTTCTGATTCAGGTTGCCACACTCTCAATCCATCTGAAAGTAAATTCACAGCAGTAAAAGAGAACATGGACCTAACTGGGCACCCATCTTCAGTTGCGGGGGTGGTTTAAATACTCGGTGTTACTTTAAGATTTTCGGGACTGGTTTTTTTGGTTGAGATGGCAGCTATTGCCCTGTCTGCAATGACAGAGATGTAGCAAACTGCCATGGGGTTTCACGCAGTACAACTTAGTTATGGTGACCCATCAACTCGGTATAAAAAGACATGAAGAGATGAGCTAAGGTTTTATAGTTCTTCAGTTTTATGGTGCTGTGATTCGGAGCTGAAACAGCATCTACAGGAAGTTATCGTTGCAGATGGACCACGTACACAGCCTGAAAAATACAGAGCAGATTGCCTGAAAAGTGCTATCGCTGCTTAGAAATATCACTGTAATTAAGTCATTATAGGTGACAGGAGGCTCTAGCACAAACCAGCCCCAGCAGCCTTCCTAGGAAGAGCATTTGCAGAGCATGTGCCCACTGCGCGTCGCAAAGGCTCCAGTGGCCTCTTCTAAGGAGAGGAGCCCTCTTGGAGGGAGGAGGTGCTCCCTGGAGCTTGATTTGGCTGAGGTTGTATCGCCTTGATCTCACTTGCTGCAGTGGCTCACCTTTGCAGATCCCCAACAGCTTCATTGGTTCTGTTTTACCCTATTTTACAACTCAAAGCTATGGTAAATAATTAAAGACTAAAGGGAAGTTAAACTTCAGGAAATAGATAAGAGACTAAAGTTATAAACAATTCCTGTCCCTAATGCCACCTCAATCAGGTTACTGTTGTCTCTCTGCCTTTCCGCCTCCTTTGTCACACAAGGTGGTACAGTGGGGATCTCTGCTGGCCTGGGGCGCTCACCCAGGTGAACAGGGCTCGGCTGGAGCTGGGAGCTTCCCTGTAAATCAAATAGAGCACTGCATTGTCCAAAGAACACACCCGGAGGAAGAAATCAGTGCTTGTGCATTGATATATGACCTCTGTAAGGGTGCTGATAGACGTGGAAACATAAGCAAACGCTCCCTGTCCACATGAGCAGAAGAGCCTGGGGCCATTCAGGGATGTTCCTTCTTTGCGATTGATCCCACAGCTGGTAGTCAGCAGAAAGAAATGAGAAACATCTCCCCCTCCCCTGTGCCCTGACAGCAAGGCAAGCCACGCTCCGGTCCAAAACACACAACCTGAATAATTGTGGGCACTCAAGAAAATAATGGAGGATTATTTCTGAGGTGCCCTGTGGTGTTTGTGACGTTTTCCCCAGGAAATGTAGCATAAACGTGGAAAAAATACTGTTGCAAAGCAAAAATGAAATCCCGTTTTCCACTGTACCTGTCCTTGATGATGCTGTTTCAAGAGTAGCCTTTTCTCTATGGTGAAGCGTGACCTTTCTCTTCAGCGTGAACTTTACAGTGTGCTCGTTTCCCTGGTAAGCTAATAAGGAAATAGATATAAAACCCCCCATGAGCCTCACTTGTAAGTTCTCAGCAAGTTCCCATTTTATCCCCTGTTCTCAAAAATCACCTTTCATCATCCACGTTAGGGGAAAATATCTTAATGTTGTAACATATGCGTGGATGAAATTATGGTTTTGCTTAAGACCAGCAGGACCAGAGAAGCATCAAACACTGTGCCTTGCCCATTGAGTGGTGTTTTTCCACCTAGTGGACAAGTATTGACCTCTGCAATTTGCTGCCGATCACTGAAGTGGTAAGGAGACGTCTGTGAAGGGTGGAAGCTTCCCACCCAGGTGCTGCGTGTCTGAAATGTGTTGTAACTTTTAGGGAGTAATTTCTGAGCGCGTCCCAACTTACAGAATGAGAAGTTTGAGAACAGCTTTTGTTGCCTCCAGAATTTAAAGCCTGCTGGAAGATCAGACTCTTACACGTCCTTTCAAAAGAATCTCGTCAGCATTACTGTAATCACTGCACAAGGGGAAATCCTTCGTAGGACACCTCTTGTTGCAGTGAGATGGTGTGGTGGCCGTTCTGCCCACAAATTGATATCATCAATCACAATTGAGTTGTTACAGGTTTGCAGGAAGATGGTTGGCCTGCAAGTTTTTGCTACTCTTTTATAAAAGACTGCAGATCTAACAGCGGCGTTTGAAAATAATGTTGATTATTTTTAGGAAGTGTATGAATATTCAGATGACTTCACTCTACAGGGAATACTTTTAATGGAAATGTTTCCACGCTGGGTCTGTATAAGGTCACATGAAAATGTCTGCTGTAAGGGGGGTTTTGGAATTGGAGGACTCTGTGCAACTGAGGCAGAAGGGATTTCCAGGGAAACCTGAAATGTGTTATCAAACTGAGCATTATTTTCATTGTAAATTGCTAGTTGCTCTCGCTGAAAACAGGGACGCAGCTGTTCGATTATTAGCAGACCTGTCCCACTGTGGCCCAATGTGAGATTTGGGGTGACAGCTCCACACGCAAGCTGTGGAATTTCTGCTTTATTTCTGAGTTGGGAATTGTACCTGGGTGCATTTGGAAAGAGAAGAAAACTATAATCCAGCATCAAATCTTTCTTTCTTCTCCATCTCTGCAGCAGCACAAGTGTCACACAGAGAGTACGACAGCAGGGGAACAAGCTCAGGAGGTCTTGCTTTACGAGCCTGGTAGTGAGGGATCTTGCAGGACCCAGCAGCACCAGTCTAATAGTAGGGTTTTCCAGCAGGAACGCTGGAGGAACACCTTCACATCTGGCCTTCCTGAGCCCCCTGATGATTCTGTGTTTGTTTGCCTGCAACTAATAGGAGAGCCATAGAGCAAAACTTCATGTTAATCCCACCTTTAGGCTTGAATTTACAATTATAAATTGCTGTGGACACAGGACGGTCACAGTAGGTGCTTTTATTAATGGGCAATTAATTGAATAAACACTTTAATTGCTGATAGGGAGAGGGAAAGGCTGGCTTGCAAAAGTGAAAACTAAAGGTAAATTAACAACCATGACTCTGTAACCATGCCCAAATCCAGAAATACTTATTCTGTCTCATGAAACCACTCTGCTGAGATGTCCCTGTACACTCTATCCCAGCTTGCCTTGCAAAATCTGTGAGGAAACTTATGAATGCAGAAACAGTTCAGAGCTGGTTCTTGTCCTATTTTTCATATCGTCAATTGCTCTAATTCTTGTTTTAAAACTAGAACAAAAAAAAAATTATCAGTTATTATGTAGAGAAAGATCTCCTCTTGCCACAGAAAGATGTTTTGTGATTATATATTGCACATCCCTCACATTTATGTAGCTCAATAAACAATACAAAGACAGCTTGTAGGAGATGAATCCGCTCTGCCTTATCTTGTTATCTGAAGCTGTGGGCATTTCTGCTGGAAGAAAGCGTTGTGGAATGATTGTGTTTATACTTTGAATTATAATATAAATTAGCTCACAAGGAAAATAATTGGCTTCCCCACACCAAATTCCCACATTTCCAGGTTCTGTATTTAGGCTGCAGCATTCAGTACAACAATTGACTTTCCTTGTACGCTGTTAAAAGCTGACTTTACGGCTGGATGTGATGAGTGGTATCAGTCAGATAGTGGGAAATTTATCAGCTCTTTCAACAAAAACATCAGATCCTGAAAAACAGAGTGGTAAAATTGTTCATGCGATGTTTCTCCTGCCAAAAAAAGCAGGACTCTACTAGTTTATTTTTTTTTTCCTATGGCTTGTTCCAGAGCACACCACCAAAATCTGACAGTACTTGTGGGTTATCGTGAAGGGTAGCTTGGTGTCTAGAAAGCTTCCCGTTACAGCAGGATGAACACTCAAGTCCTTTTAAGTGCCTAATTTTCCTCAGTCTCTGAAAATCTTTGGAGAAGAGAGTGATGGGGGAATATTAAAGTCACCCCATCCTTGGCTTGTGACTGCGCTGCTTACAGAGAGAAATAAAGAAATGCGGAAGTGATACCTGGAAGCCTGGACACGCACAGTGTTGGCAGCATGTGTACGTGGGTGGTTCTGTCGGCTTGTCGGGGTGGGGGGGTAAGGTAAACAAGGGCAGGAAATTCTTTTTTCATTAGGAAAATGGTCTAGGAAGTCATGGAAGGTTTTATTTTAAAAAACAGAAGCCCCAACGGGACCGTTACTGAAAGCACCAGTGTAATTGCAATTCTGGTCTCTTTATTATTGAACCTGAGGGCATGAAGGATTCGGGGATCCATCTCCTTAAGCCTTTGCCTTACTGGTGGAGCCGGAAGGACTCATCCGCGTACCCAGCTGCTGCGAACGGGGGGCACCAAACTTCCAACCTGTGAAACCGCATCTTTACCTGATGACAGTGACGTTGGCCGCTAACGTATGGAGCTGTTCGGGCACCTTCGCCGGCCTAAGGTGCCACATTAGTGTGGAAGGAGCTGCGTTTAAACTGCCGTAAGTTATCCTTGGCGGGAGGAGAGCGGGTATCACGCACAGGGCTTTTAATCTAAGTGCTGTTTTATTTGGTTTGGAGGGAGGCTTTTATAGCTTAAGTGCTAACCTGTGCTCCATCTGATAAGAAAGTCAGAAGAGTGTGCACTTTGAAAGTGGTTTGTGAGGCTAAGAAACAAAAATAGACTGAATAAAAATTGAGGCAGTTTCTCAAGACTCAATGTTTATTAACAAGGAGACAAAGTAAATAATAACTACACCAGGAAGGTTTGCATGTAAATAAACTTATAAAGTTGCCAAGAATAAACTCATTGAAACAAAATGACGTGAGCCATTTGCACCCTATCAAAAGGGCTCAATGTTTGTTTTACCCTGGCAGAGGGGGTGGTTAATATCTGAGCAACCGCTTACAGGGAAACACTGGGACTAATGAAAAGTCTAATCCTCAAAGTGCCTTAGCACTTCTAAATGTCATTAAAAGTCACTCCACAAGATAAGAGCTAAATATATATTCTAGCTATCAAACCCGGATTGCTGTGGGATGTGTGTGAAACTGTGCTTACAGAACGTCCAACACCCAACACCGGAGGGTAAGTTACATTTACCATGAGAGGAGGCTTCTGGGGTCGGTTGATTATATCATTTCCAGTTCTTATGAGAAGATATGTTTCTTTTAATTGTTTTCACAAGCCATCCCCAGCCGTTTACCCTTGAAAATGCCGGGAGGCTTTTGCCCTGCTGTGCCTTAGTGCCATCTGCACAACACCTACAAAATACGTTGGAGTAAGCTGAGGGGCGGCACCTTGGGATTTTCTGTTCCTGACCAGGTAAGGCTGGGGAATTAGTGCGGAGTTAATCACCAAAGTTAAAATTTGATGCTTACATGAAAACAGAACCCAGCTGAAAACAAAGGTGGGTAAATTGGGAGGTGAAATCTGTGGCAGAGCTTTCCCAGTCTGGTCAAGGTGAGGGTGAAGCACCCCCTGAGCTCAGTCCATCGATCTCTGCCCTGGCAAGGTGGGACGGGCTTTCCTTGGGGCTCCTCTGTCCCTGCTCCCACCCACCAGGGCTGGGGGCACCTGGCCACACAGGACAGTGGGAGGGAGAAGCTGACATACAGGTCCTACGGGGAGCAGCTGAGGGACTTGGGGCTGTTTGGAGAAGAGGAGGCTGAGGGGAGACCTCACCGCTCTCTGCGGCTCCCTGAGAGGAGGGTGTAACGGAGTGGGTGCTGGGCTTCTGTCCCAAGTGACAGGGGATGGGACAAGAGGAAATGGCTTCAGGATTCACCAGGGCAGGTTCAGGTTGGACATCAGGAAGAATTCCTTCACCAAAAGGATTCTCAGGCCCTGGCAGAGGCTCCCAGGGAGGTGGTGGAGTCCCCATCCCTGGAGGGGTTTGAGAGACGGGTAGGTAAGTTTCTCAGGGATGGTTTAGTAGTGGACAGGGATGGTTGGACTCAATCTGAGGTCTTTTTCAACCAGATGATTCTTTCTTTTTCTTTTGAATCTTCCCATTAATAACAGAGATGACCTAATTTCATGGCTTGTTTGTTTGCCACAAAGCCAGTCTTGATCTTATTTTATTTTGATAAGCAAATAATGATTCTAAAATAGCAATTTCCGTTCATATATCTGAAACCATTTCAAGACTTAAAAATAAAATCAATGTTGGTGAGGAAGAAGGAATCAAAGCATCAAGAGACTTTGCATTAATCAAAAATCCCTTTTTCCAATCCCTTTCCTTGACCATTTTTCTTCTTTGTGGGTTTGGGTTTTTTTTCATTCCTTAACTTTTCAGTTCCTCAGATGCAATTTTTTAAGTACTTGTTCAGTGTTTGCCAGGTCTCTATCTAAATCGTTCAGACTTCACTCAAAGTTTACTGAAGCAAAATCTTTTGATTTTTGTATATTGTTTCATCTCTCCAAACAAATACTAAAATTTATTTCGATGTAACCTCTTGTCTCAGTACAGTAAACAGTTGAGGTCACGTAGATCAGGTGACAGTTCTTCCAGTTTGAATTATATTATAGATTTAAAGATATGCGTATCTGTTTTGTAATAGAGTAAATATAATGTCAGAGGGGTGTGTGCATGTATATTTAAAATATAGGGTATAAAGTATGCACAAATAACCTGCTGTGTATTTTTATTGCATTGTTCCCTCAACCCCTTTTATTATTATAATAACAATCTTTGTTACACTTTTTTATAGATATTTTGCACCCTCTATGCTGAATACAAGAAATCTATAAATAACAGTTTACCGGTGTGCTCATGAAAATTGCAGATATTACAAATGAGAGAGGCTTGAGCCTAGCGTACACTTTGTGAGAAAAATAGTCTAGAAATCCTTAATGATGTGCAGGAGGCTTTTCCCCAAGTTTTGGATTCTTTGTCAAGAGCGAGGGATGTTTTGGAGGGAGCGCAAGGCAGAGCCTGAGCTGACAGTCTTGGTCTACAGTTGGGAGGGATTTTTAATATTTATTATTTTTAATATTGTACTTTTTTCATGTCTGTATAGCAGCACAGGAGAACACAGCCTCACTCTTAGTCATTCATAAGCTTAGCACAAGTATGCAAAACATACCTATTCCCTCTTCTATTTTTCTTTTTTCCTCTTCTATTTTTCTTTTTTCCTCTTCTATTTTTCTTTTTTCCTCTTCTATTTTTCTTTTTTCCTCTTCTATTTTTCTTTTTTCCTCTTCTATTTTTCTTTTTTCCTCTTCTATTTTTCTTTTTTCCTCTTCTATTTTTCTTTTTCCCTCTTCTATTTTTCTTTTTCCCTCTTCTATTTTTTTCTAGGTTTATGTATTTCAGTTGTCTTTCTGATTAATTAACAGGCAAGCAGGAATATAATAAACCATTTAAAAAACTTATTGTCTTCAAGCATATCTCAAACTTCTCCACTTAATAGAAGAAAACAAGTTAAAATTCCCAACAGCCATATAGTGCAAGCTGTAACTTATTTATCTCAGCAACACCAGAACTACCACCGTCGCTGCTGTTGTCTGTGCTCCAATTATATTTAGAATAATAGTGCAATTAAATTTGAAGTAAGAGTTTCCTCCTCTCTGACCGAAAATAGTCCCTGATTTACAGCTCTCCTATGTGTATTGAAAATATGAATTCTTACTGCAATCACTCCTAGGCCTGCAGTGTGCGAGGAGGAGCTCCTTAGATGCTGTGCTTATGCACAAAGAGAGACATTCTTATCCCTTTTCGGGGGGGCTCATATGTACTTTTAAAGTTATTTTATGGGGATAATTAATAAGCAGTTAACATAAGGGTAATCGTTCATTGGAATGCTCTGCCTGGGGAGGTGGTGGAGTCACCGTCCCTGGAGGTGTTCAAAGAGAATTTGGATGAGGCACTTAGTGCCATGGTGTAACTGACAAGTAGGAGTAGGTGTAGTTAGTAGGTGTAGGTGTTGGGCCATAGGTTGGACTCGATGATCTCAAAGGTCTCTTCCAACCTTACAATACTGTGATACTGTGATAAGAAGCAGCACTTAAACAACTGAGTCTGGTTAAAACACTTTCTGACTCGTAATCATATACAAGATGCAAAGGTTTGCTGTTCTGTGAATCGTGAAGTCCTTAAAACAACAGTAATGGTGTTGATTCACGCTGACCGGCAGTGATTCACTGCGTTACTGGTCAGGTTCCTGAAATTTCAGGTCACATAAAGCTAGGTTTTAGTTATTCGTATTCTTTTCTCCTGAACTATTCACACGTACGCAGAGGGGGTGCAGGAAGCCAGCTGCTGCTGCAGAAAGATCAGTAACATCGGGGGGGTCAGCTGTTCCTACAAACCCAGGGAACCTAAGCTACAAATTCAAATGGAAACAACATCGTGTCTCCCAGTCCCACTCCTGTACCGTGTCGTCTCTGTCTTGCAGGACACGGAATCTGCCAAAAATACGCACGGGTTCAAAAAGTGACTGGAAGGAAAAAACCACCGAAGAAAATCCTTGGAGGCAAAAATCTGTCACACAAAGATTCCACCACGGTTTCAGGAAATGCTGAAACCACAAACAGCTGCGGGCGGGGAAGGTACTGTGGGAAATATCGTTGTGTTGCTGTGTTTTGCTTGCGTTCTGCTCCCAGCGCGCCATGGGTGTCGCGGGACGGCACTGTGAGAACGGGCTGAGCTGGGCCATCCCATCTCACCTTTCTGTCCTAGGGCTTCACAGGTGTTTCTGTAAAAATCCTGAAGGGAGTCTGCGTTTTTCACTCCATCCCAGTCACCTTTCAGCATCAAACGGGAGGGAAATGCTGCAATACCTCAGAGCCGGTGAAGTTTCCGAAAGTCAGCTGAGAGGAGGAAACCCAGGAGCCTTGCACGGGCAGGTGCCCCCTCCAGACCCGCGACACCCGGCCACCTGCAGCTGGGAACAGCGCAGAGCTCGTTCGCTAGGTATGTGCGGCAGAAGGTAATTACCAGGATTATTGTAAACAACGTGGGGTTGAAAATAATTCAGTTTGGATACATTCAAATTTATACAGGAAAAAAATCCTAAAAGGCCACACCGGGGAGACAATGCATTATTACCCATAAGATCTTAAATCAGTTTGAGTTTACGGTGGAAGCTACCAAGGCTGGAAAGCTCAACCTTACAAATGGTGACAGTCTGGATACGCGAAGGGTAGCACAGGCTCCTGACTCCTCGTACATTGTGTAATATCTTCTTCTCATAATGGAGCACACCCGCTCCTTTGGGAATGGAAATCCCGGGAATAAGGTGTATTTCCCCTGGCACATCAATTCTTATAACTTAGGGCAATGAAAGAAGCAGTAACAGATTATAAATTTTAAATTATCATGTATGGCTTTAACTGTACGGTTACAGAAGTCATTAAATAACGTCATTTTCGCCATACGCCACGGGGAGCTCTCTATCACGTTATCCAGCATTCTGATGAAAGTAAAACCTATTAATTCTTACTCTCTTGTATAATTTACTTATTAGTGTTCCTTGCGGGATGATCGGGGCTTGATTATTGGGTTAATGTACACTGAAACTGAGCTCTGTCTTACTCACGGAAGAGAACCTGGTTCCAGCTAACGCGTGACGCTACGCTGCTTCAGATGTAAAAACTTGGTTTCAGGTAACTACTTAGAGGGGGTTATTGCTTTCTGTGAAGTGTGGGTATTTGCTAAGAAAATCATAAAATAGCTACTGAAAAACATTCTGAAATAAAGCAAAACCACACGCAGCAGGTCACAACCAACCAGGAACCACTGAGGTCCCCAAACGTCGTGGAACTCACAGTATCCTTCCAGCAGAGACAGAGCTCAAATACGCAGCTGCTCTCTATGGAAAAAGGAAATTCCCGCAGGCTTACAAAGTTATCTGGAGAATGGGTTTAAGCCATTAATGATTATTTTAAAGGGATGATGCAAAGCAATACTGCGCTCGTAACTACCTTCGTGATGCACAGTTTGAACTAAATCATGATGAGAGCTTCTGCCCAACCTTTTTTTCCTTTTTCATGCTCAGTTCTGCGTTCCCTGTTTCAGCCACCGGGCTGCTCTGCGTTGCCCCGGGGGAGTCTGGGTTCTTTGCCGTCCCCTCCTGCCCCTTTCAGGGCACCTCCCTGTGCAAGGCTTTTCCTTTCTTCCATCTCCCAGGACCTCAGAGCCGGATTGTGCCGGCCTTGAGCAGCGTGGGCTCAGCCAGGTGTTCTCCCCGGACATGCCAGGTTCCTCACCTCTTGCAGCACGGATCCCTTTCTCCTGGTTGCAAATGGGCTGGTACTGAACTAAGACTCCTCTCAGGGACAGCCCTTAGGCTTTTCTTGTCTTTCAAGCCCCAAAAGTATCTCTGCAAAGAAGTTTATGCATCCAGGCTGCAAGTCTCAGTCCTGGGGTGGGCAGAGTAAATGCTATCACATTGTTTCCGTACGAATCCTGCAGATGCTCCCACAAAGCCCGTTCCCACGCAGCCAGGAAGGTTACCACTCCAGATTTAGAAACAGGAGCAGCGAGGCCAGCTCGCGGCAGCAGTGCCGGGGACCTTGGCGCGGGAGCTTCAGTGAGGCAATTTTAGCAAGGTGGACAACACACAGAGATCAATTCTGCTGCAGAACCAATGGACAGGAAGGAAACTGGGAATTTGCAGATCCAGTTGTTTCTTTGTTTCTTCCCAGAAAATGGCTCCGATGTTCCCAAACTGATTCAGCCATAATAAGGCGGTGCTTTATTTCACTTATTTCTGAACTCTGCACGTATCTAGATACACCTCCATTTCCATTTAAAATGTTTTAATAAAAGCAAATGGGCAATAAAATGTTTCTAATAGGTGATTTCAAGCAGCCTGGTGAAATGCGAGCAAAGCAAAAAGCTAAGCAAGCATTACAGCAGGAATGTTTGTCTAGACCTAAAGTGAGCGCACGCAGGACTGGTGGTTTAAAGCCATCTTTGTCCATTATAATTCATACTTTATATTTTCCTAGTAGGCAGGAGAAATTTGATAATATTAAAGATACTATTTTTAATCCCGAGCTTGAATGCTCTAAAGTAGTAGATGCAGCAATCGGGCAGTATGTTGCAATTAGGTCACCTGTTTGGCAAAAGACATTTAGAGAAGCTGTTTTCTGCAGTTCATTGATGTTCGGGTACTTTGTGGAAATTGATCACATGAGAACTTTATTTGATGCTTGTGCTGTCAGAAAGTAATTTTAAAAGGAAGCAAATGAGGGGGGGGGGGAGGGGTGTGACTTTTTGGATATAGTGAATGCTTTGAATTGGAAAACCTGATTTTTCTTTTTTCCCGTCTAGTGGTTTGGGAACATCCCCCTTCCTCAAAGTCTCATCTTGCTGACACCCCCACCCTTTGGAAAGCTACCCTGACTTTTCTGTAGAATTGAAAGCAGTGTACTAAGGGTATATTCAAGTTCTATTGGAAAATGTTAGGTTGCCATAATGGGAAGTCAGCTTACCACGACTGACAAAATAGAAACTGAAATTTATATTCAAACTGAAAATGACAAGAAAAAATACAGCATAACATATTAAATGTAGATATGGGATCAGGTTTATGCTGCCCCATAAATGACAGCTTTAAGACCACCCAAGTTGACCTGTTTCAAGTCTATGTGTAAACTTCTCCAGCTCACTTGGAACATGCCTTGTGTATGAAACCTGGGACCATGGGGCTGCAGGTTGGCCCTGACACGGGGCCATCTGCAGGAATCAACAAACATGATCCTCCTTTCCATTAATGTTTCCTCAATTATTTTTTCCAAAGCATTTGAAATTCAATCTCATTCACATTCCCAATTTCTCTAATTTGCTTTGTGCTGCATTTGATTTCTTAATTGTGCCGTTTGTTCCATTTCCCCATACCGTTAGTGAAGATACGAGAAGCAGAAATAATTTCCCTCTCGAATACTTTATTGCAGTAGTTGTATTGTGATATGTACATGCGTGATGTTTTCTTCTCTCTTTTGGGGCCCAGAGAAGGTGAGGCTCTCAGAACAAAAAGCCTGGAGAGTAATCTGTAACTTGTGAGTTGGTTTGGGGGGGTAAGGAATGAGGATTTTAGTCCCAATTCACCACACGTATTTGTGGTTAACGATACAAATACTGTCTAAAATATCCGGGGTGTTACAGACCTGTTAAAAAAATAATCAGTTCCTTGCCACCGTTCTATGTAAGTGCATCCTTCCTTCAGCGTATATAATCACCTTTTGGGTACGTCCTGTTGTTGCAGGATATGTTTGCTACCAATACAGGGAAACTTCATCAACTGGTAACAGCCAACCAGGATACTGAAAGCCTCATAGCGTGGCTCTTCGTAGAAGGAGACCTAGTTATTGGCTTATACTATAACATCAGAGAACAGTATTTTCACTAACAGACCAAAACATTTCATTAACAAATTCTTAATTAATATTTATTTTCTATATATGCTGATGGAGAAAGTGCATCGCCCTATAAAACTGACATCCCGGTGCCGTTTCTCAGCTATGAAGGCAGCTCCTGTTAAGGCCTGGCTGCACGTAGGTAGGTGGAGCAGAGCCCTCTCACATCATTCATGTTAACGACGAACCTGTCCGAGCACTATTTCAGTTCCCACGTTGCTAATGGCATCAGGGCACAGAACCACGGGCACCCCACAGGTCCTAGAGGGTTAGAAAACCTCTGCTGAACATCTGGATGCCACCCCAGTGTGATGCCTCTTGAAAGATGAAAGCACAATTCAAAGTGTTTATTCAAAGTGTAGTTACTGGGTGTTTAATTTCTTTGGAAGTGGTCAAAGTGCTGAAATTTCAGACTTAAGGATGAGAATTGGAAATGGTTCACAGGAGAAGTGCTTCTCTAGAAGGGACACCCTGCTGGACTGCGTCGATGCCTAGGAGGGATCTGCAGCTTTGGAAAGCACTAAAGCCATGGTTTCATTTTGGCACAGAAATTTGTGATTGCAGCGATAAACGTGAATTATTGCTATAGAGCTCTGTGTTTTGCTTGTGAAGGATAAAAAAAGAAAGGGAAAAGGAGGCTGCAGTGGAGATTAAGAATGCACACGCAGTGCGCTGAAGGAAAATGTCAAAGCCAGATTTATACTGGTAAGGTACTCCGTATTATCTTTCAAAACTGGTGATCAGAAAAAATGTTTCTCCTTAGTTTACTACAAAACGGGAGTGCATCCTTCGGAGAAAATACTGAGGAGTGGGTATTTATTATTGGTTGTAGAAATATGATATTACGTCTACAGTCTGTCCTGAGGGGACAGGTCAGAAGAACTTTGTCTGGTTTTCAGTCCTTCCAGGAAAACCTCTGCCGCAGGAGGGACTCGATGGTCCTCTGATCTCCTCAATCGGTGGGTGCTCCAGGGCTCCTGCAAATGAAATCTCTTTGTGCCCTGTTCACTTATTTTGCATTTGAACCACTTTTTTCTGGGCTTTAACGTGTGTGGTGGGAACTATTTATGTCAGTCCCCGTCTGCGGTGTCTCTCACACCAGTACATACGCGAGGAACTCACGGTAACTCTGAACAGCAGGCAGTTTAGGTTACGATTCTCCTCTGCTTTAGACATGAGGTACCTATATTTTATTTTTGCAGTTTACCTTCAAATCGTTTTTTTCCCCTGCCTTCTCTTTTTCTCTTTCCTTTCCCCTCCCTGTAAGAGAATTGTGATTTTATTATTTATTATTTTTATTATTATTATTTAGTAGTGGTGGTAGTGATGTTGTTGTTGTCGTCAGTTTCTCTGTTTAAAGCAGAAACCCTTGTTTTGGTCTCTTTTTCCAGCAAGCCCTGCAGTCCCTTCTGTTCTGCTCTCCAGAAGGCCACTGCTGCTGTCACCTTTCTCGTCTCCCTTTCACCAAACGTTACACCTACTTTCCATCTCTGGTTCAATCTTTTCCTCCAACCATTTGTTTTGCTTCTTTGCATTCATCATTTTGTGATTTAGGCCCTAGAATTTCAGACTCGGTCATCTAGAGTAAAACTTTTAAAATGCAGATCTTCCATTGCAGCTTCAAAATGTTCTCCCCTTGAAAATCTTCCGATGACATCAATGGACAATGTTTGTACGTATGTGGCTGCAGTCTGAAATATTCAAAAGTTGTTGTCTCTTGTTAGTTGTTCTACTGAAAATACATGATTAAATTTTAAGAAAGGTAAATCCAGATCAGGTGTACCATTTTCTTTATCCCAACGAAGCAAAAATCTAAAGAAAAGATGGCAACCTAGGCTAACAAATAAATAAAAACAATGGCATTAATTAGAATAATTCATTAGAATAAGAAATCCAATGCCATCTTGTATGAAAAAGGAAGCAAAGTCAAAAGCAATGTTGTTTTCATTCTGAAGTAAAATCTAAATCACAGTATTCTTGTGAAACTCCATAAAAGCAGCTTCCTGCAGGGCTCTGTGCGTTACACGGGACGGCTCATTACGCATCCCTGTTCGATTCCAACATTCGCCAGACTGCGTTTGACTGCTGATGTTCAGGCTTTAATTTTAATCCAGGCTGCTGGAAGCGCCACGCCGAATCGCTCTGTGGTTCCCTCCAAAAGAACTCTGGCTCTCACACCAGTGAGTATTGGTTTCAGTCTGCATTTTTACTACTTTTACCAATCTTATTTCCACATTGGCTTTTGGGTTGAAGAATCCAAAACCCAACAAAGACTCAGTTCTTTCTCTCTCTCCACTGTCTTTCGCGTACAGACACAGCCCTCCCCTCCACTCAGCGTTGGCGAGCGGGTGATGGACAAAGGGCAGACTGAAGGCGCAGCCTGTAACTTCACGTCCTACCTGTCCTTCCTCTCGTTTGCCCAGGTTCCGTGTGAGGTTCCCGCCGCAAAGAGGAGACTGGTGGCTAAATCCAATCCACCTCACGCATAACAGTTTGTCCGTGTTTCACCAGGGTCCAGCCGATGCCTGGAGTTCTTGCAAGGTTTGTAAATGTTTCTGTCTCTTTTCCGCTTGCCTTGGGCACTGCCTGGCTTAATCGCGCCCGTCAGTGGCCGAGACAGACACTGGTCCCTGGGCCTCCAGAGCCCTGCCTGGCCGTGGGCACAGGGTGCCCGTGCTTTAGAGGCACCAGGTCTGCAGGTGCCTCTCGCTTTTGGCCGTTTCAGTCACGGTGCCAGTGCAGGTTCACCTAAGCCACCTTTGCCTCTAATTATCTGCTCTTTCCTCCGGTTTGTCAAGATGAACCAGGTGATGAACAATGGGGTTCTCGGAGCACATTAACCACTCAGTGAGTCGGGGGTGGGGGATTTTCCAGCATTGCAGCATGGTCTGCAGGTTAAAAGCTGCCTCAGAAAATCCTGTGCTGCTCGGCAATGGCGGCAGTGAACGCAGCACAGGCACGCTAGGTATTTGCTTTTCACGTTTTACCAGGTTTTAAAGCTTTAGTGGATTTAAGCGGAAAAAGGCCTTCTGGAGTGCCAGGAATTAAGCACTGGTGTTGAGTTAGTTAAAAGCAAAGGATCTTTTTCCTCCCTGTTGCTTTGTATTTGCACAGCTCTTTAGACCAATACCATCTCCAAGCAAACCGTGTATAAAATGCTACAGAATTAAGATACTAATGTTTATTTCCTGTTCGTGCTGACAAAAATTATCCTTCAGCGCTAAAGGTAATGAAGTAGCAACCTATGAATTATTAACAGGAGGGAAATGGAAACCCATTTTCACTGTGTGTATTTATTCAGGCCATATTGCAGTTGTGTCTGAGAACCTCCTGAGGTACGGTTGTATCCTCGTGGCCTCTCTCAGGCAGGGTGTGTGCTCCCTGAGACACGGGTGGGACCTGAGACACTGTGAGGTTAAATGACTTGCCTGACATGACACGAGCTGTCTGGAGCAAAACCCAAAGCTAAGCAGAACTCATTTGCCTCTCAGTTCAGTGTCTCAATCACAAAATGGTCCTGGAAAAAATGAATTTGCCAGGGAGCCACGAAAACTGGAAGAAATAACAAATGCTTTTTGCAGAAAAAATCAGATTATTGGAAACTAAGAGGAGAAATCAGCTGGGCCAATGTGTGACTGTGTCTCTTCATCTGCTGCTTTGTGGCTGCATTGTTCCCATGGGTCGCTGAGGTCCTGGCCTACACACAGCTGCGTACAAAAAATCCCATGCTCACGTGCTCCATCTCGTAATTGAAAGTGCAAAAGGCGATTAAGTTCAAACTCATCCCATTAATAAGTGCACACGCAGGATCAGATCTACATTCCTGCTTGCCCAGGGCTGAAAGCTTGGCCTGTGGGAACACCGAGCTGCATCACACGCTGAAGCTTCTGCCTCGGCTTTTGCCAGCGTTTCAATGTCAGGGTTTATATTTGCCATGGATTTCCCTAGCAAAGTTACAGCTCAAAATTCTGTGTGTGTGAAGTGACCCTTTTGAGCGGTACCACTTTAAAGCAACCATGTTTACAGCCCTCTCCATTTGAGATACTAGGGTTTCTTTCCCAGTGCTGCTATGATTTACCCTTCAGTGCTCAAGCTAATGAAGTTTTAACCCATGAAGTGTGAGTAGGATGGAAGTAGGAAACCTGTTTTCACTGCTGGTATTTACATAGCTTGTGGTTTTGCTATTTCAAAGTTATGCCTAAAAATAGAACTCACAGATGTCCCATTTTTTATGTTGAAGGAAAGAGCTGTAGCCAAACGCAAAAGTGCTGCAAGTTCATAGTTCACTGGAACGGGCTCAATCAATTATCTTATTTTAACATATGAGGTAACAGGACATTTAAAATGCCTTAGAGCCATTTTAAGAACCGTTATTATGTATTTTACATACTTAACGCATCCATTTAGAAAAAATGGAGTATAACCCACATTTTCAAGGGGTTTGATTTCTAAAGCATAACCACAGCTACGGAAAGTACAGGATTTATTCCCATAAGATGTCAGATGTATGAAACTAGGGTCTATCTAGCTATTTAATCTCTGTGGTGCTTCAGCTGGTCTGGTAACACTCGGGGTATTTATTTAGATTACACTGGTCCATCCACAGGACTGAGACAACTCCAGCAGCTCGTGAACAGGCACTACAGTAAGCAGCAATTCCAGCAGGCACCAGGAGAGACCCAGCTCCTGCAAGGTTGGCGCTGGAAGGCAGCAAGGTAAGATTCAGGAGATCCACACGGGTACCAAACCTAACTCAGATTATTCTGCTGCAAGCACTTGGCAGAAGCAGTGTGGCCTTTGACCTATCTGTGTGTTTTGGAGATCTGAGCTCTCATTTGCCCCTGCTTGGTCTTTTGTAAAAAAACCTGCTTCCACCGCCTGACCCAGAGGGAATGGCTTTGACCTTCAGATGACAACTTAGAGTGCAGAGCTTCAGGTACAGCACACCTTAAATGCACAAATCGCCATTGCAACATTTATCAGCGATTTATTTTTATGCAATTCTTTCTATTTGCTCTGTCTTTCATCAAATATAGTTCCACTGGTTGCCTAAATCAGGCAGTCTGTCTTTTTTCTCATGGCTATTTTCAGCCTTCCATGCCCAGCAGAGGCAGATTCTATCCCCAGTGTCGCTCACAGTGTGGTTCCAAGTGGTGACCCCTGCCCAGAAGCAGAGCTTGAGGAGGAGGGGTGCCAACGTGGGGCAGAAACAGGCAGAGGGAAGAGCAACAAGCCTGGCAGCCATGGAGATGGGGACAGATGGACAGAAAGTGGAGATGGAAGGCAGCGTGGAGCTGTGACGTTGTGCCCACAGCCAGCATTAACGCGTGGCTGGGGAGGAAGGAGGCTGCACAAGCAGAGCAGAGGAGGACAAGCAATGCCTACCGAGCACATCCCTAACTGAAAAATCAATGACTCTCACCTGGCGCGGGCTCTGTGCCGCACAAGCCAGACTGCAGCAGCTATCAGGATTAAAAATCCAGGCTGCTTTCCGTAGGTGGCAACGGCTTTTCCATGGCACTAGAAGAACAGCTGTAAAAAGTGGGCGTCTGCGTGGGGCGGGAGAAGCAGCCGTGGCCACAGATGTCTGACCACACAGCCGTGTTTGGAGGGAAACCACAGTGTTTTGGCAAACAGAGAGTGGGAGCCCGAGACAGGCAATTGTAACCCAGCTGTGATACTGGCTTTTTAGCTCCAAATTGAGCTTAATTTGTCTACATGGCACAGCTGAACCAGACAGCAAAGGGTAGTGGGGAAAAAGTCATAGCCACCCTGGAGGAAGCCAATCCATCTTAGTCCTCTTCAGGAGGGTCAAGTAGTCCAAGGGGCACCAAAGTGGGCTTGGCCACAATCTCTGCAGCAGCCAGGTGGCTCCCTTGGGGTTGGCTTGAACCTTTGTGTGGGGCTGCACAACGGGGGCTGAGCACCGGCTCAGGGCAGCAGCCAGACTCGGTGTGCACACCATTGAGAGAGGCTTGAGCCAAAGAGCTAGCAGAGATGTCATAGAGCTGGTACTTTCAAACCAATTTGCTATTCATGATGAAAAATTAAATATCTTTTATATTTTACTTGGTCTTCATAATGAGATTTCTTCCTTTGAATTTTGGCAAATTGTGAATATGATGCTCTGCTATTTAGATTATGTAGTTTCATGTGATTTTTTAGTAAAACAAAGGCTTTTTTTTTTTTTTTTTAAGGAAGAGTTGGCATAATGGCAAGAAAATAGTATGTTCTCTTGGGATTTTATTTATGTATTTTTAAGCCATATCAGGTTAAATATTAGATCACATAGTTAATACTTAAAATTTCAGAACTCCATCTTTATCGATCAGAAGAAATTAGGACCAGGCAGAAAAGAAAAGCTAATTCTTGACACACTAAGAAAAGGACTGAGCAAGGCTAAAATGAATTTATAGACCACAGTTTAACATCTTTTCTAAAAATCTTGGACTTCTGTCTGGCAAAGTTGTGTCACAGTGCTTTCAAAGACATTAATCTCTTCTTTCAAAGAGAACAGGAAAAGACTTCTATATCTAAAAATCTGACCAGGTATGCTTCTTCCCATTTGCAACACAGGAACAAGAGTGTTACCTGCACGCGCTCTAGCCTGGCATTTTGAAGTGTGGGTTTTATGTTTGTCTCTGACTACACATTTTTACAGGACTTTGTAAAGTGGGGCTCTTACCTCAGCAAAAGTTTTTTTACTAAAATGCTGTACAATTAGTACTTGTTTGGAATTGAAGATAATTATGAAAGAATTTAAAAAATTTTGAATGTTAATTGAAACTTACTACAAGGCTCCCAATAATAGATGACACTTAAGAAAAATAGCATTCGGCTCAGTCAATACTGTAGGGTTTTTTTAAAGTATTTTTCATCAGGTCACAGCATAAAACATTGAAATGGTAATGAGAAGTGTTCATTATTAATGCAATTCTATGTATGTTTTCCAGAAACTGTATTAATTCTAGTGAGCAGCTCATATGGCTGTAAGCTAAAGCGCAGTGTTTCTTCCTGTGACATTTGAAAAAAATCAGAAATCGAATCCCAGTAACAGCTGTCTCCTCTAAAATAAACAGCTGTTTGGCACAAACCTAGTATACATATCCATATATTATGTATAATAAATATACACATTTGTGTGCAACAGTCTGACTCCTGCAATTAGCCACTCAGGTGGATAATCGTATTGTCCTCGTTGGGATTGTAATGAGGCTTCCAGATGAATTTCCAGCTGCTTCTATTCCTTTTTATGGAATGAAACACAAACCTTCAGCCTTAGCTCCCACTTCTGTGCTTGTAGACAGGTTTCTAGCAGGCGTTTGGTGTCCAGCCTGGTAAATACTATTTATCTGCTTGTTCAACCTGGTGCACCAAGGGATACGAAACAATTTTTTTAAAAGTGTACCCTAATCTGCAGTTCCTGGAAAACTCTTTAAAGCCTGCCAAGATGCTTCATGAGAAATCTTTCCTTCTTGCCAAGGAGCTGAGCTATGTTCTAGATTAAGTTTGGGTGTTGGAAACTTGTGAAAAACTTGTCGTGGTTTGAGCTCTGTCCCTGCACACATGCCAGGGCTGTTACGTGCAGGTGCCCAAGTGGCAGCAGGGATGCGGTGAAGAAAGGAGGTGATTTGCCATGTTCTCTCCTATAGAGCCAAAGAAAATAAAGAATGAGTTCTGTCCTTTCTTCCCTCATTCTTGTCCAAATAATAACCATATCAGGTCTGGTGCCAAGCTAATACAATTCTCAGAATAACTTTGAATAAAAGAAAAAGCAACGACATTAAAGTGAAGGAGGGTGAAATCTGAGTTATGAGGAAAGTATGTTTCTACCTTGGTGTCATTCCTAGAAAAAATAGTGTCACGGGAGAGATTCTGCTTCCTGCTAAATTATGTAAAAGTCAAGAGCCTCATTTACTTCTTATTATTGTTAACTGTTAACTAAAGAAAGAACCTAATTTCACAGAAAGTTTCCTGATTTTTTTTCAACTTTACTTTCCAGACAGGAGATTTATCACATGGGAGAGAATCCAGTCATTTCAAGATAGACTTTCCGTTTAAAAAGAGGTGACCCCAGAAGCAGGGCTATAACAAATGTGCTCCATCCCATCCATTCAGGAACGGTGATCTAAGGCGTTACTGCCAGTGCAATTGTCTGCTGGAGAGATGGCACAAATCATCCTAATGGGGCACTGACCAACATCAATCGCCATCCCACCCAAATACGGCATCTTAACAAGGAATCAGCCCTATCAATGTTTTAAACTAATACACTGGATAGCTGGCTGGATAATAGGAATATAAGTGTGTCTAGGTTTTTAGATTTTCTACAATGGAGGTAGATGCTGCAGGAAGAACACCAAGTTAAAAAAAAAAAAAAAAAGCCTTGCTGACCACAGCAAAATCCTCCTCAGATCTCCAGTATTACCTTTGCACATGTAATTTAAGGCACCTGCTGACAATTTGAGGCATTTTCTCTCTTTCTGTTATTTAAAAAGCAATAAAGAAAACTTGTACATGTCTTTAATACTCTTAGTCTGAAGAAGAGGAGGCTCTCTACAGCTAACTGAAAGGAGGTTGTGGTGAAGTGGGTGTTGGTTTCTTTTCCCAAGCGATAAGCAACAGGACAAAAGGAAATGGCCTGAAGTTGCACCAGGGGAGATTTTGATTGGATATTAGGAAAAAATTCTTTACCGAAAGAGCGGTGAAGCACTGGAACAGGCTGCTAAGGAACTGGTGTCACCATCCCTGGAGGTGTTAAAAAAACATGTAGGTGGGGTGTTTTGGGACATAATTTAGTGGGCATGGTGGTGTTGGACTGATGGTTGGACTTGATCTTCAAGATCTTCTCCAACCTGAATGATTCTATGATTTCAGACCAAGTTTCTCTTTATTTGGTTTCCTGTTTCATTTATAATGGAGTGTTATTTGTTTTTTAGAAAGTAATTTTTTATAAAGGCTTCACTCGGACTCTCTTTTGCTTGCAGAAAATAAATGAGAGACTTGTTTTCCATCATCATCCATAGTTCAAGATATCTATGAAAAGATGTCTCTTCTTTGTATAAACAAGGTTCACTAGTTTTCCAGTATTTCAAGACGTGCTGCTTCAATATATAATTCCTAACTGAAAACTAAGTGTAAGAAATATTAGGAAAATCAGGATAATATTGTCTGGGGGACATGTATATCACTTATGTGAAGTATTTTCAGGAGGAAAAGTAGTAAGAGCCAGTTCTCTTAAGACTTTTTTTAAAAAAATTACACACATCCCCCTCAGAAGATGTGGGGTTCCTGCTAAAATTAAGCTACTTTCATAAGAAAATTAGTATTGTTTTTCTTACATAGAAGGGTAATGAATTTGAATGATATCCCTGTAATTGACTGCTTGTTCTGCATTTCTTGTAGGTGTAGCAGCAGATTGGCAAGGTGACATAACAACTATTTGCAATTCTACATGCTGTCTGATGTTACTAAGGTAACTAAATTGCACAGCAATCTGCCTGAAGTCCCTATGAAGATAAAGTGGTCAGCTCTGCCGCGCTTTGAAAATGTCAGGTACTGACCCTTTTCCATAGTGCTTGGGATCCAACGAGAAGCAGAAATCATTTGGTCACAATATTACTGACAGCTTGCAGAAAACCTACAATATTCTATATTTCTTCCCCTCCTCCCAGCCCTGTTTTTCCCAGAATGTTCCTGACCAGCTGAAACATTACACAAGCAAAATTCCGTCTTCACTTGTACTTCATCTGAAGCTGGAAAAAAGCAGAGGAAGGTCTCCGGAAACCTCTGTTGCAGCCTCCCAGTCCTAAGCCAGCCTAGAGGCAAAACAACTCCCTGTAATGCAGGGTTTGTGCATCACCATGTGAAAAACACTCTGCCCCAGCAGCCCATCGTGCCGACCCGGGCACTGGAAGAAGAAAGAAACACTCAAGTGTGAACGACAGTGCCTGCGGCTGGTGGTGCCGTAGCTGGGAGCAGGCTTTGGACGAGCCTCGCGCAGCTGAAAAGAATGTCAGGCAAAGGGAACGAAAGCCCTCCTGGTTCGAATGGCTTCTGTGCCGCGTGCTCTGCTGCACCGGGCAGTGAACATCAGCCCTTTGAGACCATCTGTACGGGACTGAGCTGGAAAAGATGGCCGCACTAGCAGACTGTAGTCCTTGCATTTGGCACCAAGGGAATTTTGCCTGTATGTGCAGTGTCTCTGCTCTCCCACTGGGAGACCTACCCAGCTCTCTTCTCCACGTCCTTTTTTGGGAGCCCTGCAGCAGTTCTCAGCTGTAAGGATGAACTCAACACCTGGTAATTCCAGCAGACGGAGCCAACTCACAAACTCCTACCAAGCCAACTTGAGCAAGGTGCTCTGGGAACAACTGGAGTGGCTGTGGTGGCAACTGACCCGCAACAGCCATGGTGACACTAAGCGCTCTGCGTGCGCTTCTGCCTTGCCTGGGCACTTGCGGTGCCCCCTCTTCTCTGTTCTGGGTCAGCAGCTCTTTTGCCATAGATCTGCCACCTGAGATCCCTTTACGAAGGGCTGAGCCGACAGCAGCTGGATTAGCAGAAAGTGCTTTAACCCCCCAGCTAAACTGGCTGGGGTAGATCAAATGTGCTGGAGAGCCCTGGCAGAAGGTGCCTGGCAGTTCAGCTGGAGAGGGAGACCTTGATGGCAGCTGAGGGCAGCCACAATGTTGCTGTGGCCCAGAAAATTAGGAGAACAAACCATAATTGAGCCCAAAATTCCAGACTGGATCAGTCCTCCTTTCCTTTTAAAGCACATTTCATATAAAGTCTCTAATCCAGAGCTTTTCTCTCTGGTGCCAGTGATGGTTATGCAGGGGTCAGTGTTGCTTTGCCTGTCCATGAGATTTGTTGTCATTAACAGCGGATGCTTAGAGGGTTCAGAAACCCAGCAAGAGTCTGAAAACACGCAAGATACCAACTCATAAAGGATTATGCAATAGCAAAGATGAGAAACTGAGCAGCAGTCATTTAAATAATGACCAAGGTCATTACATTTTGAAAAAGTCACAGTGCTAATGGAATGTACTCCGGGCAGATTGTGCATCCCAAGTGTTCAGCTTTATGGCATCTTTCAGTGCAACAGCTGTCAGTACTCACAGAAAATCCACTACGGGCACATTTTATGGATGCTTGTATAAAACTGCCCCATGGTATTATTTACACAGGCAGATATTCAGTAACAAACTCCAAATGGGGGTGGGAAAATCAGCAAGCGTAGGCATGCAGTTCTTAATTTTTCTCTAGGAAAACATTTGGGAAAAGGGGGAAATTCTAAGGAAACACGGGATATTTTGCCAGAACAGCTGTGACATAAAAAAAAAAAAAAGATCTTGAAGGGGGAACATTACATTTTTGGTCTGTTGTCTCTGCCTTTGCACAACACTTGGCAAGCTGTTGGTTACTTGATTAGCCTCCTCTGTGTGTTTTGACTGGCTCTTCTCCCTGCTGTGATGGCTCAGGGAAATCTGGGTATGATTAGGTATTGGTTGGTACAGGACTCCGACAGGCTGCATTCTTTCCTCCCAACACGTCCTGGGGTCAGTCTTGTTTAATATCTTAATTATCTGGATGTGGGGAGGGAATGATTCCTCAGTTAAGTTTGCAGATGACACCAAACTGGGCGGCAGTGTCAATCTGCTTGAGGGCAGGAAGGTTCTACAGTGGGATCAGGACAGGCTGGGGATTGATGGGCTGACTTCAGAATTCTATGCTTCCTGTTGGAAAAAAATGCATGGATTCTAGTAGTTCTTATTGCAGTTAATAAATTTCATACTAAGCTGAGATATGCTGCTTTAAATTTGGTAGAAACAGCAATTGGTTTTGCATCAACTACTACTAAAATGGAATATTGTCAGGGAAAAAAAGACAGTGGAGCTTGCCCTCGGTACTTGGAGGGTTTTGTATGGGAGAGGGTGAGGGAAGGGGAGCTGGGGGTCAGCAAAGCAGCCGGGGGGCACCTGGCAATGGGGCTGGCAAAGCAAGGGTTGATGGGGCATCAATTGTAGAAGGAAAAAAGGAAAAGGGGACAGGCCCCTTCCTGGCTGGTGTTGGCACTGAGGAGCTGAGAGGGGCTTAGCCCTTAACGCACCTGCAGGTGGGTGCCATGTCCCTGGTGGGAAACTGGGGGAGCAGGGGATGGGAGTCCCTCAGCTGGGACAAGCTGCATTTCCTGACGGAAGATGTAGAGGAGACCTGTGCCTGGGAGCCCCGGCAGGCTGCTGGGGGCTGCCAGCCACCGCAGGGATGGGGCAAAGGCTGGGGCTGCCATGTCTCGTGCTGTGGCACAGGGTCCCTATGGGGTCACTTTCCCTGTGTTTCTGGGTTTGCTGATAAACCAGATGGTGTTGGGTTTTGAACCCCAATAGAATTAGTATCAAAGTGAAAAAAGTAAACAAATCCTGAACGTGGAAGAAGTGCGATTCTGCTCTGTGGGTGCAGTGCTGTTTCCATTTTGGCTCCTGCGTCACCAAGCGTCTCGTCTTAATATTGGAAAGCAAAAAAAAGAACAACATGCTGAAAAGGAGAAATGAAGGGAAAACATCTCTTAGGACGCTTGAGTAGGAAGATGTTAGAAGGCATTATCTGGCGGGCCTGAACTCCCTCCCACGCGCAGGAGGACTTGTTGGTGAAGTGGTGCGAAGCAAGTCAATAAACCCGCGCCAACAGGAGGTACTCGCTCCGAAGTGCTGTTACTAAGCAGGGTAATTTGCATGGTGCCTCTTTTAGAAACCCTGAAGTACTGTAAGAGCCTAAATAAGTCACAACTACTGTATGAAAACAAGTTAGGATCATTATTCACAGTGGATTACTCCTAAAGGATATGCTCATTTAAATTAGCTCTTGCTTACTAAATTAGCTAGGAGGAATAACCTCATGTTAATATTTAGCTGCCCAAGAGAGGCAATCAACGGGAGAATAAAGTTATCATTAGCATTCTGCTTAATAAATATTTCAAGCTACATAATGCAGGAGAACGTGGCGGCGATGCTCTTTGCCCCCGCACAGCCCCTCTGGCTGGGCTTGGGCACGTCGGGTGAGGGCTGGCCCTCGCCCAGCAGCTCTTCACCACTGATTCTTGACCATCTTCTCGGGGTGCTCCTGTGAGCCAGGTTTCTGTTTCTGGTTGGTTTGTTTGGGGTTTTGTCAGTTCCGTGTGTTTGCATGAAAATAAAGCTTCTTGCAGCCTTGCGGGGAGGCTGGATTGCTCAGGGTGGGAGCTGGGTTCCCTTTTCTTCTCCTGTGTTTGGAGAAACCTGAACTGTTTTAGTTCTCTGCCCACCTGATGAGCACCAGACCAAACCGCAGAAGGCAGCTTTTAACTTGGATGTTTTCCTTTTGTCTCCTTCATCTCAAATGCTGAACGTTTTGGGTACTCGTGTGAAAGAGGTGGGAATGGCTCCTTTCTCCCCCTTGACTCCTTCAGAATTGCTCCCGTCCTTCTTTTGAACCAGGTCTTCGGCTCGTTTCTTTCTTATTCGGCCGTCTTTTGTTTGGATCTCTTAAAAAGCAAGTTTCTAGAGCCCTCAGGCTCCCCCTCAAGCCTACTTTAGACTCTCAGCAGATGATCTGGTGCTTAGGCTTTGTTTTTTAGCACCTCCCTCCCCAGGGATTTCCATCCGCACAAAGGCCTCGGGCTCTCCGCGGCCGCGAACGGGCCAAGCTCAGCGGCTCATGGGTTCCCATTGGGGGCTGCGCGCAGCCCTCCCACCCCCTCAGCACGGAGCACAGGAGCAGGGAAGGGCCCCCCGCCCTCGCAGCGGCTTTAGCAGTGATGCGAGGCTGGCCGGGGTGTTTGTGCTGTGTCCCGCGTCCCGTTCGGTTCCGGGGAGGTGGCGTTTGTGATGCTGCTCGGAGCTGCAGGAACTCCTTAACGCACAAGGCGAGTGTTTCAGGGGCGCGGAGCGTGGGGAGGGCGGCCTTCGCCTTGGCTGCTGCTCTGGTTTGGGTGGAAGACTTTTGCCTTCGTTGGGGTTTTCCCCTAGAAAAGCAAACGCAGCGCTTGGGCGGCCGGGCAGTCGCAGCTTCACCGAGGCTCGCGAAGTTTGGGTGACTTAGGCAGGCTTTCAGCCCCTGCTTGAAGTCCCACTTGTTGATTTCGGCAGTGACACAAACCAGGTAACATCCGTTCATCTTCAGCAAGATAAAGCCAAGGCAAGGGATGGTAACATGGGATTTCACTGACGGACCACCCCACAACCTTGAGATGAGGCCGCGCCACATTCTTTCTTAAACAGGAGGATTCGTGCCTGGAACAGTGAGGCCGTTTTCTCCTTGTAGCCTTTGGTTTAAGCAGCAAATTGTTCTTTATTTCTCACAATACCGTGGTACAAGAGACGGCCCCTGACCCGCGCCAGTGCGCGCTTGGAAGGGCGGCTCCGAGGCGTCGCACGGATCTGTGGGTGTCCGTGAATGCGCCACTCCGAGTGTTTCTCCACTGCTGAGCTTTGTCCTTTGTGCTGGCTGAGCCACAAATACCCATTTATTCATGAAACCTTTGGAAGCACCTCAGTAGATCTGCGGGAAGAACGGCTGGTTGGTCCGTACCGTAAAGGTTTGGCGCACCTGGAAGGGGCACTGACTCCTGAAATCACTTGGAGCGATTTGATTGGCAGGGGTTTTCAGCAAGGCTGCAGCTGGAAGGTGATGATAAAGCACATCCTTCTGGTCTGATGTGCTGACAGGTTGAATTATTTACCCCATTTTAACGAATCTGGATAGCAATTGTGATGTGATTGCAAGTTGTAGGTGTCTTTAGGATGCTGAGGTTTTTCTTTCTGTGTCACTGTTTTGTTACTGTTGTCCCACAGTTCTCTGCCTTTCCTGCGCGCTCATAAAAGTGGGGAGGAAATTAGAAAGTGCTATTCAGAAAGTCATGGAGTGACTTTGCACGGCAACACAGTTGAAATGTTCAATAGTTAACAGGATTTTTTTTTAAAAAAAGCAAATATTTTTGTTTATTTTGAGTGGAAGAACAGTTTGGCCTGTCCGTATGTTACCTGTGGAGCTTGCATGCAGCTCCGTAAGTGGGAGCATCTTTGTCCCAGGCACGGATGGCAAAGGTCAGGGCACACACATTTTCAGCTGGTCCATTATTCCATTGCTTCTTTTTAACAGAAGTGAAAGGGTTGGATTTAGTTTTTTTCCCCCCTCTGCTATTCTGAGCGTTTTATGAAAAATGGTTTTAAATCAATATTGAAGAGAAAAGCATTTGCATAAAGGACATTTCTAACTTTTGGATGCTGAGGAGCTGCTTTGAAAACGTGGAAAGAGCTTTTGCTCTGAGATAGGGTTGCTCCTCCGATAGCATTGCTGGAGTTGCTCCTCCAGACGTCTGTGCTGCCTATCATGTCATTACTTCAGAGGAAAATCCCCCCAGAAATGCTTCTGGAACTTGTACTGCAGGCCTTTTTCTCCACAAAGTGGAACAAAAAGATTGAAAAGACTTCCACGCTCACAGTGGGTTCAGCAGGAAAATGCTGACAGGCAGAAGATTTCTGATGCCTGAGAAGATCTCCCAGGTTCAGCATGGTAGCATCCTGCAGTACTGACTTGAAATAGAGTCAAGTTTGGGAATGAGGATGAAAGAGCGCTCTAAAATTAAAGAGTATCTGCTTCGCACACTTTTTTCTTCAAAAATCACTTAAAATACGGTTTACCTTTTTTTTTCCCTCATTGCTCCAGTCTCTAGGTTTTGACTGGTTTTACTCCCTGAATTAACATGAAACTGCTGAGTGGTCAGGGGGCCGCTGTGGTTCGTAGCTTTTATACAAATATATTTTTTTCACAGAATCCGATACTATTGAAGCAACACAAACCACTGTGAGTGGTGAAGGCTGAGAGGTAGACAGCTGTCTGACGCGCACCTCTTTCTTCCCTGGGAGCATGCGGAACTTTGTTAGAAGTCATCTCAGTTTTTCTGCAGATAGCTTCTTGTTATGTCCATACAAAGTGCTGTGCTTATCCTGAGACAAATTGGAAATGCAACTGTCTTTTTTCTGTGTGTGTTAGTGAGTGGTTGGACAGGTAAAAGACTTTGCTGAGGAGTGTGTGTGTGTTTGTGAGTTTTGTTGGGTTTTTTCCTCATGATTGTCATCTTTACCAAAAGGGTAAGAAAGCTTTAATCTGTTTTTGAAACGCCGATTAATAACAAAAGTAAAAGTAGATGTGAGAATAACAGGAATACTCAATGGCAGTAAAGGATTACCAACATTTGTTCCAGTTGCTATGAGTTTCTTCAGCCAGGATGAGCTACCACGGGTGCCATGCCTCAAAGCAGGAGAATACTGCGATATTGGATTGCTTTTCAATATTGCCTTTCAATGTAAAGAAATATTGCAAATGTATATTGTCCTCTTCTATATATTTTTTTTGGCTGCTTGCTATCCAGTGGTTGGTTTGCTGTATTTGTGAGCTACTAAATTTCAATCAGAGCCATTTGTTCCAGTCCTGGAAGGGCAGGATGAGGGGCTCTGTGACGACAGAGGATGTGGGTACCAAAGCTGCGTTCTGGCTGCTCTGCAGTAGTTCCTCCTCCAGTTGGGGGCATTTTTGCCAGGTGCATAATGCTGATCAAGTGCTCTTGTTTCAAGAGGTCTGACAAAGCTAAAAGCTGGCTCAGGGATTGTCTGTGGCAGATGTGTTGGCCAGCTCTGGGATGCAGCTTCTCTTGTGCCGGGTAGACGAGGGTGTGCCTGGTGCCACGCACGTGAACGCTCTGAATTGGCGGCAGGAATACGCAGGCAGCACCACCATGTTAGAAAAGAGCCGACTGATGTTGGGGAAAATATCTTTACTAATTCTTTGTTGGGTTAAATATTTAAGGGGTGGCTATCTGAGTGTTGTTCATCTGCATTAAATATCTCAAGTCTTTCGGGCACTGCGTGAAGTGGTGGAGTATTCAGACTGCAGGTGCTCCAGAGTCACCCAAGAACAACTAAATTAAGAGTTCCTGTACAACATGAGTGGGTGAGAAAGAAAACTGAAATAGACGTTGGTATTGGCAGAAAGCAGATCTTTGAGCGTGTCTGGCAGTTCCCACTCTGCCCAAAACCAGAGAGGAAGGAGAAGCAGCAGATGTCGAGAAGAAATGACATGCATGGGTTTGCCTTTTCTGTTGTTGTTTTGTTCTGAACTACTGATAAAAATTGTGTAAGGGGAAAAATGCGGCAAAGTTAGAACTCCCTCTAGAGTCTCTACATGTTTTATCCAGCTTCGTGTAGCTGCATTTCAGTGACAGTGGGCTTGAGTTACTTCAGCAGTCCAGGCAGCTCCCACTGGTAGCTCTGGTCTGGAGGTGCCTGTAAGAGACCACTGCCTGCAGCTGAACCTTGTAATTAGCAAAATAAGATCTTTAGCACTGCATTTAAAGTGCCTTTCCATTTTGGCTGAAAGTAGTTATAGAAGTTTGAACTGTTGGAGAGGCACATTATATAGCTTTCTGAAATTATTAGAACATGTTTAGTATTGCATGGAATGAAGAGAGGAGCATGCTTCTATGTTTTTTGCATATAAACTGTCATTTTTTTTCTTGATTTCATGGGTGAAAACCTGTAATGTTTGAGAAGTGTGACTGAAAGCAGCAGGGACGCTGTTTTCCAAGTGGTGATGGACTGTTCTCTATGTGGTGTAGCGGCAATTATTTAGAAGGTTTTGAATCAATTTAAGTTGGAAAAAATGGTGCTATTAACCTCAGTTCTGAAATGATTTATTTTATTTAAACTTTCTGCTTTTAGTATCTCCTTTCTGTTCCGACACATGTCTGTATTTAAAGGGCAAGCTTCTTTATGGCAGCTTATGCTGACTTGGGAGAAAAAGGTCATGAAGTTAGAACAGCACCGTTATGGGAAAAATAGCACATTATTGGTGGGAAGCCATGATCAGATTTCTCAAACCCAGTCTTACCCTTGTGAACTTAGTTTACAGAAGCAAAGTTCGGTGCCAGGCAGACAAAGGCAAACCCCAGTGTCTAAGCTTTGTCGCAATAGTTTAAGTGTGGGTTGGATCTGCTCCCAGCAGAACCTTTGGAAGGAATTTTGAGACTAAAACTCTACAGTTGATTTTGTTCCTTCATATTTGCCTTTATTCACAGACTGCATTGTTCTGTGTCTGCACGAGTTTGCTTGTAAGCTGTTAATTTTTCTATGATTTTTTTCTTTGCTTAAAATATGATTTGACAGTGGTACATAATTTTTCTTCCTGTCTTTGGCACCTTTATGACCAAATAGGCATCTGTGCATATAGGGAAGCACAAAAATGTCTGGTTACATAAATCAGAGTGCAGCATCCAAAACTGCGGTGACAAGAAACAGTCACAGTCCAGTCACAACTGGATTCGTAAAAATTTAAAATACAGTTAAAAAAAAAACCAGTTTGCGATGTTAAATTGCTTGATATCCTTGAAAAATAACCATAGGTTGTGGCTGACTACATTCAACTCTTGTAGGTTAAAAGAAACAGTATAAATGTTAAAGATTTTCATCTTTGAATCCTTTGAAAAATCAGAACATCTGAAATGGACAGCATGAATTTGCCCTGTCTGAGAGATGTGAATGGTGTGCTTGGACTCAGATAGTAGTGTCTAATAAAGCCCATGTGCCTACCACTGGAGCTGCTCCTGACAACCAGTACACAAGTTTAGTTCCTTTCCTATGTGTGCCTAGAATACGTCTTCCATCTGTCATCAAGGGATCTGCTGAGGCTGACACTGAAGTTGTACAGCATAATTTAGATACCAGGTAGCTTGGAATATTCCCATGGATATTCTACCCAGTTTTAGACATCACCTCTCTTCCGTTTTTCCTTCTTCTGCTTTTTGGGTTATTCTGTTCTTCAGGTGAAATAACAAAACGGCTTTGTTGTTGCTGTGAAATTGCTTCTGTCTCTTACTTCAATAATACAGCTTTGTTTTTCCATCTCTGAAATATATTAGTTGATGAGTAGGAGTAGGTGTAGGTGTTGGGTCATAGGTTGGACTCGATGATCTCAAAGGTCTTTTCCAACCTTATGACACTGTGATACATTCTAATGACCTAGGAAAATGTGACGTAGATGGGAGTCGATGGGAGCCCTGGGGGATGCTTGTGTGGACTCTATAGTGGTTTTGCCATCCCATAATCTCTCTAAGTATTGTGTTATGTACTGAGATCTGGAATGAAAGCAAGGCAAGATATGGGAAATCTGTAATCTGTTAAAGCATGACTTACTTTAACTAACGAGATTTCAACTGCGAGAGCATTTCTTGTATTTCTTTATCAGAAAACAGATCCTCTCAGTGCAGACTGGTGAATGCAGACACTGAAAATATTTCCTTTTGTTAATGGATAATACTTGTAGATAAAAATACTCCTCCTTTAGTGGCTTCGACTCAGTACCATGCAAAACTATTATATTCTTTGCCTCTTGTTGGGGCACAGTTTTCCTTGTACAACGTTTACTACGATGTGTAACCCAAATGTATTCCAAAAGTGATGCAGGTAGAACCAAATAACTGGCAAATGTAGAGAGGAAAGTTGGGGGGTTGTAGGAAGCAAGAAAGTATTTCAGGAGAGATGGAGGGAAGAGATGCTGCGGCTGCATTAAATCAGTGTGAGCTGAGGAGAGAAACTGTCAACTTAAGCCTGCAAGTAGGGCATAAAGGAGCAGGGAGATTTGTGGTAGGCGAGTAGAAAGAGAAAGGGGAGAATTGAATTATGGGTATTTATCTTGTTGTGCTGCTACCAAAACTCATACGTATACATAAAACACAATCTGAAATACAGAGCAGGTGTGCAGTTTTTCGAACCAAACCTTTCTGCCCTCGTGTTACATATATGCAACTTTGCTGAAATGGATCTAGTCAGGGAGCGAGGAAAATGAAGTATGAAATATCCTCTGAATTAAGAGAAGTGATGCATGAGCGTACGTTATTGGTTTGGTTTCTCTTTTCTGAACAGCGTGTTCCTATGTAGGAACAAACTTCTGCTTGCCTTATTTCCTTGGCACTTCACAAGATGGATTGCAAACAATGATGTCGTACGCGCCCAGCGCTGGAATGGCCACCAGAGTCCAAAAATAATAATCTTCAGTGCAGTCACCTCAGAAAGCTTTCTCTTTGGTCAGATTTTCTTCCTGGTGCACCCTCTGAAGAACAGCAAGGGTTTTGTAATCAAGGCTCTCATTCTGACTCATTGTTTGTATTCATGCTTGTTTTCTCTCATTTAGTTGATGTGCTCTGCTGTGCATATTTTCATGGCTTCCAGCTGAATCGTAGTTAAATTAAAATGATTGCAGCCTTTTTAAAGGTTTTCTTTTTCTTTTTGTTATCTTGAAATCTTCATTCTTGTGCTGTATTTGAAAGCAGAGCTGAGGAGCATAAATTTAATCAATATTTGCTGCAGCAAATTCCTATAGTTCTGTTAAATCATGTTCTGTATGTTCACAGTTACCCGAGCATCAAGTATTTTGCTTTTCTTTGTGTTTTCTGTGTCTACTTACAATTTCAGGCTTTCCTCAAAAGTAGGTTCAGAAGCCCTATATATTATTTTTTGTCTTCTGGGTTTAATGAAGAATTCTTTTTTTTCAGAATAATGCAAAACCCCTTGAATATTTAATATCTGTATCAGAAGTGCAACTCCATAAGTACATGCCCTAATACTTCAGTGTGGGTAAATAACCCTAATAAAGATTGATGTTTATGAACTTTCTGTAAAGCCTGGTGCCTGGTAAACATTTTGATCAAAGTACACTCTGAAGAGTGCTTTGAAAGTTGTGTTATGAAGACCTGTGTGATCATGGTGTTTTATCATCGCGCTTTACAGATGACAAATCACCTCAGCTGCTGAGTGCCAAAAGAAACCAGATACCATTATTTTACAGAAAAGTTGTTTGACTGCTGAGGGGAGATTTCCAAACACTGGAGGTTTTACTTTTAATCACCCATCTGGGAGAACGCTGCACAAATCTGCAGTGCTCATTTGAAGCCATGCACAAATGCTTGCTGCTGATACAATAAACGTGTATTCATAAAAATCTTTATAGAGAAAAGAGATTGCGAGTATTCTGAATTGTGGGAGCCCAGCCCAAGCGCGCGTCTGGTCAGGACTAACCCGTGGTGTTTAATCGAGAAACTCATTCGAAGAAACCTCAGACTCTACCTTGGGGTTTCTCCCCTGGCATTTGTTGGTGATGTAAGGGCACAGCAAAAAATTGTCAGTTAATATTTGTTTGTGTTATATATCCGTTTTTTGCTTACACACAGATAGGAGGAGGAGGGATTTCTCATGAAATATTATCAGTTTGTTCATTTGCAGTCATAAAAATTTCCCGTTTCAAGATTCTCAGTGGGTTATAATGTATTTCCTCCCACTTGTTTGGTCGCAGTCCTTAAAATGCTGAAAATCTTGGAGGAAGTGGTTTGCTTTTGATTCTTAAATTAAAATAAATTTAAATATTAGTGCCTTTTTTACTAATTACAGAAATAATAAAAGCCTAAGATCCATATTCCCTGTAGGAATCAAGAGTATGTCTGTTTACACTGATTAAGAGGTGGAAGGAGATGAAAAGGGAGGTGAAATGGGAGGAGGACATTCCTAAAATTACTCTGGTGTGATCTTAAAAATGCAACTGGTTACTGAGCTTATCGTGTGAAATGTTAGTGGTGCCTCGTTGTGCTACATAGCTGTGTTTATAGGTTCCTGGTAGTCCATGAAGTTTGAGCTGAGAATCTGTAGTTTGAAAGAATCACTTTCAAGGGAGAAAATAGCATCAAGGCAAAACAATAAAAGCAGGTCTTTCCCTGTTTCTGTTAATAATGAAGGTTAAAATAATTATTTTTCCTGCTATCACTGTTATTCAGTGTGAACTTCAGAAGACGGTTGATCCTGTCTGAAGAGAAATAAAGGTGTCTGCATCTCCTTTTGCAATGCCTCAGAATACACAGTTACTTTCTCCCCATCCTGTGCAATTCCAAATTATAAAATGGAACAAGCAAACTCTTTCGGATATGAATAAATAATCAAAAAAGATTAATGCAGTAATGGGAATGTAAAATGCAGAAGATATTTTTCTGCAAAGGTAGCTCAGTGGGGGATAGAACTTTAAAAAATCAAAAGCGTGGCACTTCATTTCTTGCTTGTTTTGATCTTGCCTTAATTTTGAAAAGCTCAATTAGGTTTTTTAGAAATATTTTCCTTCTATCGAGAGTCAGCCTTGTTATTTTTTCCTCACTTTTCAAAGCCTCCAGTCAAGTTTTATTTTTGGTGTTGTGGTTTCTCCATCTAGGAGCTAACAGGAAGGTGTCTGTACAATTTTCTTTCTTGCAGTGTTCTGTTGGGAGAAACAGGTTATGGGAAGTATGTTTTTTGTACAGTCTCAGCCCATCTACTTGTGCCGTAGGCAGGCAGTGTCAAACTTGCCAAAAATCTATTGAGAGAGCCATGAACTCTGCAGCTGTTGGCAGGAGAGCTTTGTGCTGACTTTCCCTTTTTCGGTCTGTGAATGACGTTCTTGTACACAAATGTGCATTTACTACGCTTCTTCCTTCAGCAGAGCTTTGAGTGGGACACAAGCATGAGATTCTGTCATTTGAGCTTTTCTTCTTGTCCGTGTTACGAGAGTAGACTTTGCTGGAGGCTCCGTGCCATCATTGTGGCTGCCATGCAGGGCTTTTCTTGGTCCCTCGCATGCAGCCCGCGTCAGCTCACCGGGAACGGGGGCCAAACAGTGACCTTGTCTTTGCTTGGTAGACAAGAAGTAACTTTCTGGTTTATGTTCCCTGACACCTGCATTGTGTTAGACAGAAAAATACATCAACTCCTTTCTCCTCTCTTCCCTCCCCACCCCGGCTCCAAAGCTTTTCTAGAAGTTAGAGGAAGAATTTCTCTACAACTTTTACTCTCCAAGGATTTGTAGGATCTGAACATGAAGGTGCATCCTGGTATTGGTTTATCGTTATCAGCTGAGATAAATCAGAGAACAACTGGATGTTTACAGACAGGTCTTCCACCCCTTCTTCTCCCTCCCCCTTCGCCCCAACCCACGGTTTTTGCATGAGAAGCATTGAAGTTAATTTGGAGGGATTAAAAATTAACTCCTCTCTTTTTCCGTATTGAACTGGGATCAGGATGTTTGTATTTTGAAAGATCTGAAAAATAACAGGTTTCTTTTAACATAACAGCCGTGTGACTCTTTTTTCAAGCACGTTTTGGAGTTTGTCCTTAGTGTCCATGATTGAGAGCCAGAGGAGGAAAAGGATAAATTTCACGTTGTCAGAACTTCCTGAATGAGTCGTGGAAGTTGAACTTCAGCTGGAGGATTGTCATCTGATGGAAGATTAGTAATGCTAAAGGATGTTTATTAACACTGTCACTAATAAAATATTCTTTTTATGCTATTTGGAGATGAGATGTGTTAGCTGCCTTATAACTTCATTAAACCAGAAATTCAGGGTGACTTCAGCCAGCCGATCCACCTTATTTTGCAGCGAGTGACTCAGGTTGGTAGCGTTTGCCTTCAGCTTGTTAGGCTGATTCAGTCAGGGAACCAGGCATTTCCATTTGTACGCAATCAGCAGGTAAGTGATGATTTTCCAACCTCTTAAAGATAAATGTAAGATAAATGAACACAATATTATTTTTGTATTATGTTACTTTTGTGAATATTGAATGTGAAAATCATAGTTTATGGGATGTATTGAGACCAAAGGCTTTGTGGTGAGTTAAAGTATAAAGAAGATTTACTTCCAAGAAAATGTGAACATCATAAATCCGGTTGTTCTTTTTTTGTGCTTAAATCAGGTCAGGTTCACCCAGATTATTGGTTCAGGCAAATGTAATTGTTCTTTCTGAGCTTCCTAGGGCTGCCTAATTATAGAAAAAGGAGCTGATAGTAAGTCAGGGCTGGCTCTGAACTCTTCAGCTATTGTATTGTTTCAGAATTAAGTCTTTTTTCTTCACTTAAAAGATACGTTTTTACTGTGGTATCACCACAGCTATTGAAAGGAGTATCAAATATTGAGACTTTGGGATTACTGCCTTTCATATTCTCTTCTAGGATACAATAAGATCCTGTAGAACTTGCAACGATTCATTTCTAGGTACTGTATCTTTTCTGAAGATGGTGATCTTGCGGTGATTTTCTGAGGTTGATCAGACTGCGACTCCTTGGGGTTGAGCAGAAATTATCGTTGAATAGTTGTTCCTCAGATGTTACAGTAAAACCTTGACCTTTACCAGTAAATAAATGCGTAGAGGAGCAACAGACTTGTGATAGAAGGGTGTTGTGGCGTTGAAGGTACAGTTCATTAGGTTCCCCGTTCCTGTGGTGGTGCCTGGTGAATGTCCCCTGTGGGTGTGCAGGGCTGGGGGGGCTCTGTTGGTACCAAATTCACACCTAAACTTCTAAAGTTTGCAACATCTGCAGGCGTTTTTTCTCCCAGGAGTCAGTAAATGAACTTTGCAGCTACTGAACTGTCATGTTTCCCCTCTCTAAGAAGAAAAACTACTTCTTTGTTTTCTGCCAGCTGTCACTATTTTGCAGTTGGCTCCAGTGTTTTGGTGTTGCGTGGAGACCGAATGTAGGATTTTGATGTCAGGAGACTCTTGTCCGTTGCGGTGCAGGAAGCCAGGCGAGCTCCTAAAGAGCCTCCACTGTGTTTAGGTGAACTTCTGGAAAAGTGGCTCTGAGTGGCACTGCTGTAAATGATGAAACTTTAGCTACTGGGAGGAAAGGTGGCCCAGTGACTGAAAAATGTGAAACACAATTTACCGTTATCTTGGCTTTTGAGCTTTTTATTGCGTGTGTATATACACATACACACAACATGTAGGTAATATAGAGGAGAAGAAGGTAATATCTCAGGAACAACCCAAAAAGCTCTTCCCTACTCCCACTAAAACTCCAGGCAATTTCTTATGGGGATGATCACATAGGAAACAATGCTGTACAGATAACATAAGTATCAATATCTAAGTATAAACGCAGCATTGTAATGATAATTAAAAATAATTCCAAAACCAAACCCGTTTGAATGATTTTTAGTCCAGAGTGAGGATTAAAAGGGTGTTTGAAATAGATGTCAAACAACCACTGCTTTTGCAAATTCATTATTCTTCGTTAAGATAACAATTAACATGTATATAATGGCACTGAAACAAGTTCACCACTCATAAAGAACAAAGCTAATTAGAATTGTGCTAAAAGTGTGTGAGCTTGTTTGAAATTGCCTCAAGCAGCAGGGAATGATCGAGGATTCCCGTTGAATTGATATTACAAAAATAAAAAAGAAAGCCACTGGAAGCAACCAAGTCTAACCCTCAGTTTCCAAGGGAAAGACAAGGAAAGCTATTGATTTGAAAGCGAATTTAGTTTAGAGTATTTGGCCTCTTTTCTTTATTAAACAAGAGGTGTTTAAATGGGCTATTTATATCTATAAATCAAACTCATAGGTGTCTAAAGAAACCTTGCTTAGCACTGGCAGGGTATGAGGGTGTGGTTTTTTTCTTTCCCCAAACACGATATTGTAAAGTAAATTTAATAATTTGCAAGTCAGGCTGTATTAGTGGAGTAAGACATAGCCTTCTGCAAATAAGAGTCTTTGTTACATCACCGTCAGCTTTCCTTGGCTTGCTTTTAATTTCTGCAGAGTTGGCACTGAACAGAAATACCCTGTGCCCCTGGGTGTTTGTGGCTGCATTTAGATGTATTTTATTAATAAGGTGAGTGGCCATTCTTGGAGCTACTTCTGGTTTGTTTTTTTTTTTTTTGGTGCCCTCATCACAGTAATAAATTAAAATAAAAAATTAAGTATGCAGAAATTTGATCAAATAATAAAAATATTCAGGACCTTTAAGTTGTGTTAATGTTTTCTAGGAAGTAGTGAGACAGTACCATGACAAACTGTGAGCAAGGGCTGCTCATTAGGAAGTTTTCTGATGAGTTCTATTAATGTAGTAATGGATTGGTCTTTTTGGATTTTAACATCTTTGAATGTTCCAGGCGTTCAGGCAAGAGCATAAACAGCAATAAGAGGATATGATGACTGTGTAAAAAATGAGATTAAAAAAATCCTTTGGTTTGGATGAGAAAATATTCAAAGCTCTGTTGGGCTTCCCATATTTGCCTTGTGGATGCTCTTAACTTAAGGTTTTAGCTTTTTAGAACTTGCAGTAGCATCATGGAAGGAGGCAGGAGGCTCTTAATCAAAGATTTTAGAAAGATGTAATTAATGAAAACTTAGCGGAAATATGACTTCTCATATTAGCATCTTTATCAAATTGTGAGGCAATATCATGAACACTGCAAAACTTTCTGGGTTGGAAATTGTATGGAGCCCATTGTGGGGCAAAGAGTCTGATCTTGGTGCCAGCACTGTGCTCCTGCTGGCGAGGCTGTGGCTGCCCTGGCCCGGCAGCGGCAGAATGATGGGATAAGAAGGATTCTCAAATGAGACTTTTAAGACATCTGTGGTTCAAATTCATTGAGCATTTTCTTTTTTTATATTCAGAATGGATGATTTTACTGAAGTAAAGCAGATGAATTTTTATTGTAGTACTAATCCATTTAAACGGGTAGACCACATATACTCTGCATAGGGTTTTTTAAATATATCTGCTCTTCAGTCAAGTATTGCAGTTTGCTGACAGATTTTCTTTGTGCATATTGACTTCAGTCATTTTGTGCCAAGTCCTCCCTTAAACCTCACAAAAGACACATTTCTTCATCTGGACCTACATCTGTTTCTTATCTTGTGTCAAGCTTACAGACAGCATATATTGAAATATTGATCAGTTTTCGTATTATAGCACTGAACACGCTTTTAAAATATGAGCATCTGAATCTGTGCAGAATGGAAGGCACTGCAAATAACCCAGTGAATGTTTGGAAAAAAAACCCCAAACAACAAAAACCCCAACACAACTATACAAACCCAGTACATTTATCTGCAGTGTTACACATCAACCATAATATTTAATATTAGCCCCACCCCCTCAACCTTCTAAACACCATACGGGAAATTAAATTAAACAATTTGCAATAAATACTCTTCTGTGAAGCACTATTCTAAATAAAGTTTATTGCAATAAAATCAGGAACAGGTCTTGATTTGTGTGTTTTACCAGTTATTCCTGTGTTTCCAACTTTTGTTACTAAAATGTAAATGTTAAATTCCCATGACATAATGTAATATAGAAACCATCTTCTATGCATATTTGAGCTGAACAAAGAAATGATTTGCTCTAATTCACTTTATGGAGACCTCTTAGCAGCATCTTGTGTTACACAAATTGCGGTAGCTGAAAAGTCTGATCTCATAGTTAAAATGCTTAAATTGATTTTTCAGGTCTTTAATAATTTCTCACTGTTCCATGTCTTAGTAATAAATGAAACTGACATTAAGAAATCTGGTTTTGTGCTGGAAATGGAACCCGGGTGGTGTACACAAAGCAATGGTTGGTTGCTACTGCAAAAACATTAAGAGGTCTTATGTGGAACGGTACAGTTAAACTGCTGTTTTATAGTTGGGCTTCTAATGCAGACTGGGCGGGGAAATGCTGCCTGGACCTTGTGTAAACTCTTGGAGGATGCTGCAGCTGGAAGCCTGCTTCAGCCCCGAGGGGATTTGGAGAGAAGGTCTGAGGAACGTGCGCTGTGGAATGGAGGCAAGTTGCTTAATAGGAGTTTTGAATATTTTCTGGACCTATTAATACATGCTCGACTCTACATGGTTGCCAAGTCATCGCTGTTATTTAATGCATCTCAGTAATAAATTCAGCTGTTTTGATTCAGTAGGGCACTTAATCATGCATGAAATGTGAGTGGAAGAGCTCATTCAACAGATTTGTCCAAAGCTTGGGATATAATTCCATCGAGCTCTAAGGTGAGACCCGCAGAAGGCCAAGGTCCTGCTGCACCCTTCTAGTGGGCACATGCATCTCCAGGCATCTCAGGAATACTCTGCCCTATCCAGACTTGCAGCCGGTTGCTGCCTGACCTTGACTGGGCTCATGTTATTGAACATGCTGGTAAAATTCTTCTGCTTTTAAACCCCAGGCTGTTGGGATTTGGAGAGGCTCCGAGAGCCAAGTGCTGCTGTCACAGTGCTCCACTGCTGCCTGCTCTGCTCATTGGCTTGGTCAGGGGTGCACTGAGAGTCCCCAGGGAGACACGTGGTCGCTGGTTTTGTCAGGTCCCTCTGCTCTTCCAAATCTCAGTGCTGAGAGCGTTCACCTGCACTCGAATCCAGTCCTCAGTGTGCCCCAAGTTAATGACCTGATCAGAAAATTCATGGAGAAGCTTTCTCAGTTTTGCCTTCTGAAGATTTTTCCTGTCAATACAGAAATCCTGGATATTCATTGTCTTAGCACAACAAAACACATGACCTTGTAGCCTGGCAGTGTTGTCTAAAAATGGGAAGGATGTAGGTGCTTACTGCAAGTGGCATTTCAATACTTAATGTTCCCTGGAGCAGAGCCAAAATGCGGTGATCTCTTACTTGTTTTGTTCTCTTACTTTTCACTCCCTTTCCCCTTCCCCCGTAACATTTGTGATGTGATTAAAAATGGGAGGTTTGTGTTTGAGCAGGCTGAAAGTTCTAGCCAAGTTTCTGTGAGAAATTCTTTGTGGCTCTGTCTCTCCTTGTGTGCAACCAAGGTCCCGCCCGTGGCCCCTCTGGACACGGGTGTCCGAAGCCCTGGGAGCGGCACTGATCCTGCCCTCCCTTCTGTAATCACCAGCCCAGGGTGAACTTTCTTCCCGCTGGGGGCTTGCAGGAGCTGCTCCAGGTTGGAGATCTGGGAAAAGGGAACTCATGGGAGAAGCTTTAGTTAAAAGAATGGTAAAGTGACAGTCTTCGTTGTATGTTTTTTTAGATGATGTTGGCAATATAATTACAGACAGAACAACTTGGGGCTGTTATTGGTCATTATCTCAGATTAATCCATCTTCTCATATCCCAAACTTACTGATATTTTACATCATCTGGAGAATCCAGGTCTCATTTTCCATGGGAGTTAATGAAAGCTCCATGGAAAAAGAAAGATAATGTAATACAAAGAAAAAATTTGCTATGAAAAATTTGTCTAAATTAAGTCTGTAATTGATCTCCTCAGATGTCACGTCTCGAGAAGCTGGCCAAATTTTATTGTGCATTTATTGCTAAATGACTGATTACCAGATAGATGGGACATAGCAAGCACCATATGTTTTGTTTACCTAAAGGCTCATAAATTACATGTCTGTTGGGTCTCTCAAACATGATATGTTAGCAGATTCCTTCCAGGAGAACAAAACCCAACTACAAAGTCATCAGGTTGAAGTATTATCCTCTCAAATGCTTTTTCAACCCAATTCATTCTTTGGCTGTAAATACGAGCCAGATGCAGTATTGAGTTCTGATTAATTGTTTGTCGAAATACATGTAGCTCGCTGAGCATGAAGGGATCGTGGGCATCTTGGGTCGCTGGTGAACTATCCCCAGCAGTCTACACTCTGGCTGTATGTGTATAAACAAACTCAAGAAGAGCATATGCTTCGATAAAATGTGTTCTCTTATAATTAACAGTGTGGACATCACAGGGATGTCAGGTGAGGCATTATATAGAATGTACACGTATCAAATCGGGTATTTTAAGCTAACTTGTCAAAGGTAAGGAGAGGAGAGTGGGGTTATTGTGCTGCCTCTGCCTAGAGCAGGCCCTGGAAAATGAGAATGAATGAATTCTTATTTTAACAATGTCGTTTCAGCTTTCTGAGGCAAACAAATAACTCTTCAGGTAGATAACTTGAAGCATATATAATGACTCGAGGCTGTATGTCAGCTCACTAATAGAGTGCGATGAATCACTTGCTCAGGCAGTCCCTGTGTTTGCACTGGCATTACGCTGCGTAACATGCTTTTTCGGGCTGTAACGTATGGAATTCCTCTGTCTATAGCAGTTGCTGCTTCTAGAAATATCTCATCTTACTTGACCATTTCTGTTGCGAATAAAAGGTGAACCTATTCTGTGCCCTTTGGGGTCCCATGGCAGAGTGCACTGCCCACCATTCAGCTTCCCCGCTCTACTGGGGAACGGTTCTGCAGGGCTGTCGGCAGCTGTGCGAGAGCTTGGCATCCGACAGAGATAAACAAAGATCCAAACAAGCAAATGATGTCTCCTTTAATTTCTATAATCTTGGAAGCACAAAGTGTTAAGACAATACGAAGATTTGTCATCATGATCGGTATCAGGTGAAATATAAACTTTTAGAGAACTGCCATGTGAACTCTGACAATACTGAAATAGAAATAAATGTAAAGAAAATAAATTTGAAGCAAGTTTTTATACCTATGTTTATTTTAACAGTCCTGTTCTGTTTGCATCAAAGTTGGAGCGGGGAGGGAGAGGGAAATATTGCTGCTTTTTTTTTTCCGTAGAGAAAATTACTTGGAAGAAGCATCCCCCCCTGCTCCTTTCCGTGTGTCCCCGTGCCTATGAGCCAAGGATTCATTATAGACGCAGTCTGTTCTTAGAAACTTAACAAGGATTTCCAGGCATGGTGAGGGTGTCAGAGATGAGCAAATCTCATGAAGGTCCCTGTAAACAGGCACCACCTTACAAACTCCTGGAGCCACTTTTCGGAGTAGAGAATGTGGAGGAGGGAAGGAAATCCCAGATATTCAACCGGCTGCCCTGTTGTGTTTGTTAACAACGCGTCCTCCCTAGTGGAGAAGTGAGATTGCTGAAAGGCTGTGCTGTTCAGATTTCCCTGCAGAGAAGGATGAATTTCTCCATGGTTTACTGGCACCATTGTACACGTCCCTCCCATTCACTCTTACCGCTCCTGGAGAGGTGAATGAGGTGAAATAGCCATCTGTCTTCACTCTTTGAGGCTTTTTTTAGGGACAACTTTGTATTCCTTCTGAATGAAGAGCTCACTGCCAGGTCAAGCAGAGCATGGCACTTGTGTGTGTGCACACAGATAAATCGTCGGGTTGGATCCCTGCTTTCAAATCAACCCAGTGATGTTAAACCCTTCCTGAGTCTGATTCAGTTCTTGCTGAGCTTAGTGGGAGTTTCGCCTGGGGGCAAAACTGAGAACCTTCACATTAAGTTTGATTTCATTCTAGCTCATTTTTGGAAAAAACAGCTGATCCACCAGAATGCTGTGAACACCACATCTGTGGGTGCTCATGGCTGTTCCTACGGTGTGCGAGCACCACAAAACAGCTTTGAAGAATCTTACCAGGGGAATCTGAGGGCTTGTCCTGTCCCTGGGATCAGCGCAGGTTTTGGTGAGCACATGCAGGACAGCAGACAATCAATTGCAGCTGTCCCTGATGTGCTGGGTGCTCTCCCCACACTGGCATGGTGCGAAGGGGAAGTAGATGGACTGCAAGAACTGGAAATCAGGAGATCAACCCAACTCCTCACGGGTTGCCACGTCAGCAGGGTGATAGGAAGAAATAAATGACTTCTAGGAAATGAGTGAAGGTGCACTTGGTGAGCAGGAGCTCCATTTGGACACAGCCAAGTTAACTTGGAGATGTCCTGTAGAGCACAGGGAAGAAATCTAAAAGACTCGTGATTTTCTGCCTGGGTTGAATATTCAGGAAAGAGCTGAATGTGATTGTTCAAAACTTCTTCATAGAAATAAATGACTCTGCAGTCAGCAACATCTTTTTGCCTCGTTCTGTTGCTTTGATATATTGGCCTGTGTCTCCTGCAGGAGCGGTGAGGCAGCCAGGCTGGAGGTTGGTCTCTGCAGGCTCCAGACAGGGGTGGGGAGAGGGAGATGAGAGTGCAGTTCAGATCAGGCATCTAATTCAGATGTTCTAAAAAATCCTCTGAAAGGAACTTTTTTTTCCCGGTGATTATATAAGAAGCGCGAGTTAGGTGACGTGAGTCCTCCTCAGGGTATTAGTCATAACGCAGACACTGTCTTGAAACATCTCCAGTTGATACATCTGTTCTTTTAACTTTATAAAAAGGAATCGTTCGGCTGTTGTGGGACTTGTGAGGGCTGTAGATCCTCACTGGCTTCTCTGCATTTTTCTTATGTGAAATGTTTTACAGTCCTGTCTTATGTATTTCTCCTAACTGCTTGGTATTGGAAAACCTGGTCAGTGGGGACTTGTTTTTATCTCTGAAATGACAAATGCAAACTTAATTGAAAGGGAAATGACTTTTCTTTGGATTTATAGATTTCTAAGGCTAAGAGTCTGCATGAGTAACTTTAATTAAAATAATTTTCCTTCAGAAAGGCTCATTGTTTCAGTTACTCAAAACTCTACAGGTGTTGCTACTAGCTTTTTCATTTGCTTGCAAGACATTATTTAAATGCTTTTCAGCTGCTTGAGAGAACCTAGAGGAGCAGCTACAATTTCAAATATTGCATAGGAGAGAGGAAAAAACCCTGTGGCCTTTACTTCATAGGAGCAAGCCAAAGTCAACACCCAAGCATGTGTGATGAGTGATAAATTAAAACAAATAACAGCCCTGTTATTTTCTTCAATTACCTTATCTTTGGCCTTTGGTTGTGTAACCTGGTGTTGATAAGACGTTGAATACTGTTAAATAGGTAATTAAGTGTGCCTTGAGAGGATTATTCAGATATATAAGGTTAATGTGAGGGCTTAATGCATGGGGAGTAGCATGGTTGGTGCCAATGGAGTGGGAGAGTTATTTGGCTACTGGGGAAGAGCTCGGCCGGGCAGAGAGAGGTGAGTGACAAGGGTAGCGTCGTGTTTCTGCTGGGGCTACAAAGTGCTTTCATAAAGAGGAGAAAAAGATGGCTTGGAAATTGCGTAGACTGACAGTGTTTTATGGAAAGGAGATGTGAGTTGAGTTGTCTAGCTATGATGTTACTGCAATAGAAAACAGTCAAACACAAAGAAAGAATTGTTTTTATCAAAGCAGCAGCATAATCCCTACGGAGATGAAAGAAGGAATTATGGTCTCTGAGCTACTGGAGATTAAGAGGCTGATGCATGAAAGTTGAGTGAAGAGAAAAACAGTTTTGTTCTTGCACAAAGGGTGCGTCTGGCACTTTTATTTCAGTCAGCAGTGACTCCTTTTTGATCCAGGAAAAATGCAAGAAAGAGAGGGGGGGAAAATGGTTCTTAATGTGTTTTCCTGTTTCCTTGTTGAGCAAATCTTAGAAAACTTGTGATGAAAATATGGTAACTCCATTTATAAAGGAAGAGGCTGCTTCACAGAGAGGGGGAGATTTTACCAAAGTCACTGAAAGGAAGAGAATAATTTCCTGCAGCTGAGCTGCTGAGGGGGCAGCAGGTGTGAGAACAGCCAGACAAGGTGGTGGTGCTGTGGTGGTTAAACAGGGAGAGCGTTTGTACTCTCAAGTCTTTAATTCTGAACCCTCGCTTTAAAACATAAGCTGGTCCAATGTTGGTGAAAACGCGGTGCGTAGGAGTGCACACACAGCTTGTCCCGAAATGCTGGTGGACACCTTGCCAGAGGAAGTCGGTCTTGCTTGGTATGTGGAGTTTCAGAACTGGCAGCAGGTCAAAGCTGTGGGTTAGAGCGTAGGAAGTCGTGGCAAGGATTGCTTTTATGTACCTGCTTGTTATTTCACCTTGTTTCAAATGAAGGAAAGAAGTTTTTAGTTTGGTTTGGGTTTTTTTTTCTGGTTAAGACCTCTAAAACTTCTGTCCCGTTAATAAGCAGACTATTTATCTAAGGAAGGACAAAGACATCAGACTGTGAAGATAAGCTCTGTATTATCACAAACTTCACTTCGCATGGGAAACTGGTATTTTAATTTGAAAGGAAATATTCATAAGCCATTTTAGTTTATACTTTGGATATAATACAATGAAACCAGTTAATAAGAGGTTAGCGAGGTTGCTTTCTTCTGCCACCACAACAGGTGGCTGTGCAATACATTTTGAACAAAGTAGCCCCTCAGAAATAAGAACCTTATGAATTTTAAGAGGAAATTCAAATATACATTAAGGGTACAGAAACAGGATCTTGCCTCACGCAGTGAAGAATTAAAGGTTGTTCCAGAGGCCAAGGAAGGTAGTGGGTTGGTTTGGTATTGGGCAAAGCTGCAAATAAATGGGTTTAGGCTGTGTTTGTTTGTGTCTTGATCAGTGAAAATGAGTATTTATAGTGTGACAAGGTGATTGGAGCTCCAGGAGGGTGCAGCTGGCAGGAGAATTCAGTGTTTATAGGTCGGAAGTCCAGTACTAAGTATGATGATCATGAAAATGTGTTTTAATTGCAAGAATTCACCCTATTTTATGTAAGCTTTATCATGCATAGCCACAGTGAAAGAGCACTGTACAAAGAGCGTGAACTTTGGATGAGAAATGGGTATTCTAATTGTGCATAAAAGTTTACAGGCAACTTCATGTGAGTTATGACTTTCTGACTGCATTTACCTCAGTGAAATTCATTTTAAATTTGCAGCCGGTGTAAGAAACTCTGTCCCTTGATCTTCAATTCCTGGTGCATCTTCCTTCATTTAATTAGGTGATTCGTGCACAGGGTAATGCCCCAGTTGTCCTTGCTGAGAAACCTGTTAAACACACGGCAAAGCCATTCCTTTTATGCTTTTGAAAGCGACGGTACATTCAGACACGTGTGTCAGATGGTGAAGGTTTAGGTAATGTCTTTTTGTGAGGGATCCAGGTTAGAGTAATCTAGAGGAAAGCACACTTTTTAAAACAATTCTTTTTCTTCCAAATATCTGATTGAAAAGTGAAAATTTGAGTTTAAAAACCAAGATTAGTGCTCGCCTCTGTCTTTCGAAGAAGTTTTGAGCCTTTCTGTGGTATCTGTTTATGCTGCATTGGTAAATATGCTGAGAAAGCAGTTTGCCTGCATCTGATCTACAGTCAGTTAAGCTTGGTGTGGGAGGCAGTAAGCTTATCTTAGATCTCATTTTGCAAGATAGAGCAGTGCTGTTGGAGAGGTTACTGAGTAATGAAGAACAGCGAGAAATGATCTGTGCCTTTGGCTGTTGGGGGAAGGAATATTGAGTCTTGGAGTGGCTTCATGGCTTTGTTGGTGGTTCGGGAAGGGTAAGTGCGTCAGGAGGAGAGGTCAGCAAGATCGGAGTTTGGGTAGGGTGAGATATCTGTTGCCTTTTTGGTTCTGTTTGATTCCCAGTTAAGAATTCCCAGCACCTACCAAAGTCAGTGGGGAAGTTTTCCAAGCTTCTTTGGATCATGTCTGACGTTGTGTCCCGTGGCTGCTCTAAGGCTCAGTGGCCACTTCTGCACAGCCAAATTCTTGAGTTGTACATTGCACACGGAAATGATAATATTACATTTTGGGGCTTTGAGAGTTGCTGGTTAGTTTTAAGTGGCCTAAACAACCACTTTGTGGAAAACTTTTCTGAATTTCAGTTCCTCTGAATTTCGGTGTTGAGGTAGTGATTTTTGCAGTGGTTGTCCGTGTATTTCCAGCGTAACTGTTCTGTTAGCGTGGTAGGATGCCTCAGTAGCAAGCTGCCTAATGTATCTTGAAATAGTGTATTTTTCTGTACATTACAGAGGACAGGGAATTATATGCATTATTCAGTATGTCCTGTGTTATTCCCTGAAGAGTATAAAAATAGAAATGAATAAAAATTGGTTTAAGTGGTTATATGATTCTGAATGAGATTAAGACTGTGTACACACAGGTTTGTCTTTTCCCACTATGACTTTGCTCTCTTACATAAAGCAATGAGATGACCTTCCCCTTCAGAATAAAGACAAAGTGAGCTGGGAAATGTGTATAACTTATTCATTCTTATCTACAGAGAATACCTTATATCCTACATAAATCACATCATTGCAGAAGTTGGGAACCATTTTCAATGCTGTGAGCTGATGCAAACCACAGTTCTGTCAGTTTTGTATCTTCTCAGCTGGTTTGTGCCAAAAGGAAAACACGTCTGCCGCAAAAGGAAGATATTGCAACATATTTTATTGGGAGTTTTTGGCCACAGAAGCTGTGTACGTGTGTGTGAGGAAGTGGTCCAAATCACCAAGAAGCACGGACAACCATAATTTCCCTTTCCTTTTGAATAGTTTCTAAAGCCTCTTTGTGACTCTTGTTATCCAACTTGACATTTAAATGTTAACTTCCTTAATTCAGTACAGAGTACCAAAGCATGTCATATTTTGGGGTTTTTTATCACTGCTAACTTAAAAGGAAAAAAAATCCTGTCATTCCCAGTTGTGTGTGACGATTGTGTTATTGTAAAGAAAAAAATAAGCACCATAATCATACTGTAATTTGATTTCTTTTGCAGAGACGCCCCAGCAGGGCAAGAGTTTAAATAAAAAAGTGGCCAGAGGAAAAAAAAAAAATGATGAGGCCTGTCACTAATCTTTTTTTCTTAAATAGCTGGGCAGGTGATGTATGTTAGCAATGAGTGGTTGTTGTCTGCAGTCTGATGTTTATGCTGCACTGGTGATGTGTTTTCAGCGTTTGCACACTTCACCTAAACATTTGAGATCGTGTTACTTCAACTAAAACAAAGCAGGGGATTAGAATTTGACTTTCTGGCTGTGGGGAGGATGGTTTATGAATAGGTTTTTATCTCTATATGTAAAAGGCTGAAGAATTTGTTCAGCTGCTTGCAAATTATTCAGTATTGCTTATGGTTGCTTCCCAAATCTGTCACTTAAATACGGTGGATTGGGCTTATGACAATTCTGACCTTAACTTGGATTTTATTGTCACTTTGGAAACAATAACCTGCTGTTTAAGGCTTGCACTTCTGTGCTGGGTGTTACACAAAAAACTACACATGTGCCAGCTCTGCTTTAAAGATTGTTTTTAGCTTGGATAGACACTAAATAGATAATTGCTAGCTGCTGTGAAATAGAATATGTTGTTATTTAGTCTAGGCAGATGCGCAACAAAAAAGGAAAGCTTGATGACTGCCTTAATTTTCAGAACAAGTGCACCTTAATTTAAGCCTGAGCTTGTGAAAGTGTGCGTTGCTACCCCCCGAGTATCAGGTTGTGCTAGTATTCGTGTTCCTGTGGAGAGGAGGGGCAGCTGGATTGCCATGGTTATGGGCAAGGGGGTTGGGTTTTTCCTTCATCTGTTGGGCAACAAGTTGTTTTTTCTCCTGAAGTTTTGTCCTCTGACTTCATAAAGACTTCAGGAGGATTCTCCTGATATCAAACGACTGTCTGTTTTACATAAGGCCTTTTCTCCTTCTCTTCGGCAGTGGATGTTGCACATCTTTCCTACTCTGCGTGGAGTTGGCAGCTGTGTGGGAAAGGGCTGCGGGGCTTTTTCTGATTTTTCACTTTGAGATCCATTTGTCACTCTTTGTCTGGAAAGTGCCCCATCATCGTGCTGCTGTCTTGCTATCTGTGTTTCAAAACTTAACGAGAGGTATTTCTGAGTTGGGGTGGTTCAGAGTGCATTTTACTTACCCAGTGTCGCTGTTTGCGAAACGTCTGAGATGTTAGATATAGAACAAGGTACATCCCCTCGCTTCCCATCTGTTAGTGATGCTGTTCTGCTCAAGATATCCCAGTAGCATCTTGTACCTCCTGCAGTTGTACAGTTTTATATCCCTTTACACCTGATTCTTAATCTGCAGGCTTTTCATAGGTGCAGTGTATGTGGCAAATGTTTATCTTGTACTGATTTGAGTGTTGGTTGCGTGCTCGAGGTGTTTGAGGTCACGATGTGCTGCACAGGTTGTTTTTTCCCTAAGCATTAGGAATGGGAAATACATCTTTATGCTTTGGATTGGGTTTACCAGAAGGTGAGATTTTTTTTCCTCCATCATTTATGAGCTGACTCCAGGAGACACAGCCTTCTATTCTAGGTTCTTGCCAGGCTTCCCGCCTCGTGTCCCAGCTTTCCTCCCCGAAAGCAAGAGTGTGTACGGCTGGGAGGGAAATCGGAGCCGCACAGTGCAAAACAATTTAAGTGTGGGAACATCATGGGGTAAATCTGTGATCATCTCTGTCCTTGGGCATCTTGAGTAGATTTTCTTAAATAGTGACTGAGACGAAGTAGCTCTGTCGAGAGCAAGTTTGAGTCCTGATGTTGAAAAGCATCCTTCCTCAGCTAAGAGTGCCTGGTACGACACATCGAATAATTTCAAATGCCGTTTTCTCATCTTGCAGTATCGTATCGGTGTGTTCTGTATAAATTTGGCAAAGGAAATGCTGTGGCAAAAGAAAACCATTGCTTGTGGGTTTTGTTTTCTGTGAAGCAGATGCCTCCCTCGTACGGGGGCTGCAACCGGGTGTCAGGTAAAATTACAACCTAAGTCCTAGCAGCTCTAAAAGAAAGTACATGTGGAAAAGCAGGGCAGAAACAGCTCCTATAAATCACTGGCTTCAGTGAAGGTTTGTGCCAGGTGAGGAGCTGGGCTCTACATCTGTTTCCATCCTTAACAAAATAGACCTTGAGAGGTACTGATCCTGGTGTTTAAACTGTAACCTCTATTTCCAGCTGTCATCGCTGAACTGCAGGTTGGCTCCTTCCTCTTCCTGCCTGACTGCGATGGGGAATCTGAGCAAATATTCTCAAGGATCCTGAGGTTTCCCTAATCTGCCCCTGAGCAGTCAAGTTGCCTCCCACAGTGAGATAATCGTATTTACGCCTGGGGAGCAGCTGTTTGCAGAGCTGGGGAGCCGAGAGCTCTGCGGCCCTGGCTCTGTCCTGTGGGTTTGTGGCACTGTCCTGGCACTGCCGTTGCTGCTTGTGGATGGGCTCCACGGAGCTGCCTGGCAAACGGTGGCTGTGCCTGGGAGGGCCGATGGTACCACCTGAGCAGCAGTGCCTGCAGGCCAGGATGCTGCCATCGCATCCTTGGTGCAAACCACTGCTCTGCACCAGCTGCCGGTGAGTGTGTGTGTGTGCCTGTTCTGGGGTTCCTGGGTAAAACAGGACTGGTGCCTATGAACAGGTCCAACTTCCAAGCTGCTGTCTGTACTGATTAATTTGTGGAGCTTGTAAATCGCTTTCTGTAATAATTACACAGGCTGAAAACTATTAAAATTCATCATCAGGTGCTTCTTACAGTCAAGCTTGTGCTGTTTTATGTGGTAGGAGGAATAATTTATTTTAAAAGCCCGTTTAAAATCTTTCTTGTAGAGATTAGGAACTATTGTCTTTGTTTCTACTATTTTACTTTTCTAGTATTTGTATTTCTACTCCCACTTCTACGCGTTTGGAGTACGATACTTCGTAGGGAGTGAAATCAGATATCAAGACTGGTGTGATGGGTCCGCTGAGCACAGCTGTCTTGTTCTGGGTATTCCGGGTCACCGCATCCCTTGAGGCGTTGTTCAAGTGTAAATTCTTTGGGAAGTAATGCAGATGGATGTACCACATCATTACACCTGAAGCTGGAGCGGACTTGGCATGGTTGAGGCTTTAATCCCACATTTTGTGAGAAAGGGCTGCTACCAGATTCAGAATTGTTTTGTCACAGAACAAGAAGGATGATGATGTCACCAGTCAGCAACCTGAGAACTAACAGAACAAGAATGCTCTTATTACAAATCAATCGAATCTGTGAAGCTACTTGTGGCAGGATGGCGCGGGCGCCCTGCGTGTGGACACGTGGACTGACCTCTTGCTGGCAGTGCTTGTGTTCTGCAGTCACTTTCTATCTTGGAATCAGCACCTATATTGAAAAAAGGAAAATACCCTTGACTTTGTACTTCCATCTGTTTCTAATTCCAAAACATGAAAAAATAAAAGGAGAGTGAGGGTGAGACCTACAGAGAATTTAATTTTTTAAATATTTCATTTCTTGAGATATAAGTAGGTCTGTTCAAATGGTTGATTCCTACTTCTTGCCATGTTTTCTTTAGATGCTCTACTAAACAGTGCCGTCCTTTTCCAGCTGGTCACCTGCATATCTGGAATAGATCAGCCTCCTGACTGAAGGCACTGGGCTGGGGGAAGGTGACTGGGGTTCTAGTTCAGCCGATCTCTGTGACAGCACTTCTTGTTTCTTGCAGGATTAGAAGCAGTGACTCTGCTTTTTATTTGGCTTGCGATCGGAGCTCTCATTGCTGAAGAACCAGAGATCTGCTTCCGCTTGCCGTGGCTGATTTAGCATTTTCTGTACAGCACAGGTGCTCACTCTTTATTTTCTGGGGATGGGTGAGATACCAGTTCAAACTCCAGTCAGGTTCTGCAGGTGAGGTGTCTGGGATGTGGGAGCTTATGTGCTCACCTATTAAAATAATTTAACAGTCTATTTTCTGAGAAATTCAGGTTCAGACTTAACTCGGAGCAAATGTAACTGTTTGCCAGAGCACACAACATGTATTATTGCTAGAGAAGCTTCTCTCTCCTGAGCTTTAATTAGAAAGCCCCCGTTGTAGGTCGCCACCAGAATGCCAGAGTAGCCGTAATGAGGGTTGCTGCCATTCATCATTGTTCCAACTTCTCTGAGCACTGAGCAGTAGTGGAGCACAAAATTATAGCTAACCAAGCAATGAGAAATGGCAAGATGATTCACAAGTGCTATCCTCATGCTTGGAGATTAATTGAGTGAAAGGTACTCTCTGCAGCTTGAGTTAATGAATATAACCAATCATTCCGGGAAAACTCATAGCACACAAGTCTTGATTCCTTTCCAGGGATGAGGGAAATCTCAGACAGCTCTCGTTATGGCTCAGCTAGTTACCTGTGCCTACCTGGTTGTGTCGGTGCTCAGAGGCAAGGTAGATTACACAGAATTAAGGAATTTACAATAATGGAATATAACACAAATAATACAATTTAATTACAAATAATGTTACTTGAATGACCCAGCAAGCAGTTTGATGTCATTGGATTGTTATTCCATACAGTGATTTCTAGATCACTTGGGCGAGTTTGAGTAAAATGACTTTTCTCACCTCACTCATTAAACTCAATAAATATTAAAATTCATGCTGACGTTCTCCTTCAGTAATGAAAAAGGAGTGTACTTGACACTCAAGTTTCTTGAAAGGCTTCTGCTGCTTTCCAACATTTTTCTCGAAAAGTTTCGTTAGAATGATTGTTCTCTGAGAGTATGGTTTTAATCCTTTTATTATGATTTTATATTTGATAAGGAAATACTGAAGAGTGCAACAGAAGCGTTGGGTGCGCTTCAACAAAGCGGCAAACCGGTTTACATGGCTTCAAGCATGGATGAATGATCAGGGAGGATTCTGTTTTATTCAGGCAGCTTGGTTTGTATTTTTAGAGGTGTTTTCAGGTACTAAAACAAGTATTAAACTCTATCCAGTGTTTTAAATCTCTCCTCTGAGCTCCAGAGCAGGGAATATTGTCTCTGTAGACTTAATTTTATTTTTTTTCATTTAAAATTATAAAAAAAGTCTTCTATTTGAAGATTCTTAGTTGAAGAGCAGTCCTTGGTTGAATGTGCCTTCTGTGGCGTTCAGAGTCACAGGCAAAAGCCTTTTTCTTGAGTTTGGGCTACTGGCCCTTGTTACCCCTTCTGCTCAACCCTTTTGTGCCCCCCTCCCCGCCCTTTTGTTTTTTCTTGCTTTGTTGGTGTCAAATAGATTTGGAGGGAAAGATTTATTCATTTTCAGAATACTGGAGTGTTCTAGGCGACTGTACTTAAATCCCACAAAAGTGGGAGGGCTTGACCCAGGTTTGGCCAGTGAGGAGCGGCGCAGGTGCTGCTGCTGTGGAATCGCGTGGGGGTCGAGCGCAGTTCCTGGGAAAGGCAGCATGGGGTGGGGAACGAGGCTGCTCCCATCGCTCGGATTTCTGTGCAGCTGAGCACGGAACAAAACTGCCTTAAGATGGAGGCTCTGGAATTGCACATGAGGAGACGCACCTGCACATTTCAAATGTATGTGTGGATTTTCCTGCCAGTTCCTTTCTGCTTGACAGAAGGTGTTTTTGTCCTGGGGTTTGACTCCTGTCGTCTCCAGGTTTGTGGATGTGGAACGGGGCGAGGGCAGCGCTGTGGCCATGGGGGCTGTCACCCTGTGGCTGCAGCTGGTAGGGCCACCCTGAGTGGAACATAGCTGCATCTTACAACATCTTGCTTTTTTGGAGGGGTGGGGATTTTGATTTTAGGCTGTTCTGTTACTGGAGCATCCATCGCTGTCTTTTTTGGTCACTGTTAAAAATGCGTTTGTGTTACAAAACCCAAGCAACTTTGCTGATATTTATTGGCGTGTCAGTGTCTGAGGTTTGCAGTTCTTTAAGTTTTTTGAAGTTACAGATTGTGTTTGGTGACAAACTTGAGTCTTTTTAGCTAGTCTTTTTAGCTCTTCTCTTTCCAGAGCTCTGCTTTTCTTCCCCTATTTGTATGAAAGGCTGTTATTTTCTTCAGAAGAGTGTGGTAGGCTTCTTAGTGCTCGTGGTAAAAGAGCTTTCTTCAAAGGATCATATGAAAAAGCCATTTTCAGAGCACTAGGAGGAGAAGAGTGAAAGAAGCTACAAAAAGAAAAGATACCTTTTTAATATGTTGGTTCCCTGCCACAGATGAAGTTTACGCTAATTAGAAATCATCTGGAGGCATCGCAGCAGATTGAGTCTTCGGCTGGAAGTGCTTCCTGACAGGTGGTTTACCACAAAGCAACATCACAATTACCTAACACACTGCTTGATTTGTGTAAACCCTCATTACTACTCACATTATTTAATGAACTATGTGCATTCTCTCACCTCCCTGCAGAAAGCAGTGCTCCCTTCCAAAGCTGCAATGCTCGCGCTCAAGGTTTAACCCTTCTCTTCCAAGGTAAAAAAAAAAAAAAAAGTCACCATTGTGGAGGAGATGAAAATTTTAATTCCCAAATCTATCACATAAGACGTGTGATACTTTAAAAATTTTAACTATGCAGTCTGGGGATTTGTTTTAGTGAACTATGTAGATTGGTGGCTTTTTATGTAGCTTTTAGTTAGATTTAATTGCAGACTTTTTTTATGAACTGTGAAATAGTAATGGGTTAGGTTAAGGGTTGGACTTGATCATCTTACTGGTCTTTACCAACCTAAAAGAATCTGTGATTCTGTCTCATACAGGTGACCACTTGGAGATTTATTTGTTTTTCCCCTCAGTTTTTTTAAGAAGCCCAACACAGAGTTCATGGTTACTGTAACCACACACCCTCAGAAAGAGAGAGATAAGAGTGCTGCTGGTTGTGAAGGAATTCCTCAGCTTATCAGAAGTTCATGTATCTCTGCAGGTTTTGTATAAACCACCCCTGGGCTACGGACTCTGTGTATCTGCAGCCCTTGTCGAAGTCTGGCTGCTTTAGCCCCACTGGAGGTTTTTCATAAACTGAATTTATGTGGAGTAACACAGCTGCGGAGTGGTCTGTGACCCGTAGTAATATTCTCTTTCATGTAGTTCAGACTTTGATGTGATTACACTCTTCAGCAAACACATATATTGAAATTCTTCCTCTAAGTGAACTTGGCTGTTTGTTTATTATGGGAAAACCTCTTAGTGAAGCAAATGAAGTAAAAATCTGAATCCACAGGCACGGGAGATGTGTTTTGTACTGTTTCCATACCTCAGTTACATTAATCAGTCACCGTTTCTATTTGGTTCCTTTTGCAAATAACTTGAACCTCGAATCTGTCAGTAGAAAACTTACTCTAATTTCACCAGTTCCAGAATTATTGTCTCCTGTGTGACTACAAATGATGCACTGTACAAAATAATACAGGAGGGCGTTTCTTTAAAGGCAGTGATCACTGGATGGGTTGAATAAATGTGGATTTCCTTACTTGCACAGCGTTACAGAAACTCCTGAGTGAAAGGGCCTTTTGCAGGACACATTTGCTGCATCAACTCCCTTTGAAGAAACAAGCTTTAACGGGCCAAGTGAAAACACCCCCTCCCACCTCACAAAATAATGGTAAAGCCTGTAGTCCTATGCTGTGTGTTGTGAATGATAATTAGGAGGTGCCCAAGGCACACTGCAGGCTCAGTACAAGCGTTGGGCTCCTTGTAAATGTTTACTATAAGGGAGGAATGAAGGGTAACAGAGCAGGAGAGGCCGAGCCCCCAGTGCCAGCTGGAGGCTGTTAGGGTGCCAGCTCTGTGCCAGGAGCAGGGAGTGGCAGCAGCACGCAGAGGGAGCTCTGCTTCCCTGTGCAAAATCCCAGTCCCTCAGTTAGCGCGGATGTGTCCCCACTGGAAGGAGAATATGGGTTGTCTTTGGGTTTTACCAAGTGCTGGTGGGCTGAGCCGGGGAGGCCTGGGCAGAATCACCCGCAGAGGAGGGGGCCACAATGGTCCCCCTGGGCTGACTCTCCCAGCAGAGTTTTGACTCCAGGCCTGTCCCTCGCACCCCTTGTCCCGCTGGGGTTTGAGTGTGCGTTCTCTTCATGCATTTCACTGATGATGGCAAATTCTCCTCCATAATTTCTAAGGCCAGCTCAGAGCACCCAAGCTTTGCAGTATGGACAGGCCTGGGCTGTCTCTGAGCTATCAGAGCGTGTATTTTGAGGCCCCAAATCTAAAACCGTGTGCATCTATCTTCCTAGCAATATTGTCTGAGCCACCCCTGAGTCACTGAAGTTACTCCTGGTGCACACGAGTGCGTTTGTAGCCCTCTGCCCGGCTGCAGCCTGACGGTGCGGTGGGAACACAGCTTTTTGGATGCTGGCTGTAGCGGCTGACTGTGCCATCTTCAGTTATTTTCCAAATATAAATCAGTTGCATTCCCGAAGTTAAAAGGTGTTTTATAGCATCAAATTAGTTACTTCATCTTTTTAATGCGTAGTGCTTCCACTTGGAGCTGTGTATATCCATATTTCTCATGAAAGAGTATTCTATTTTAGGGCAACAAGTGTCAAAAGGTGTGTTGTTTCAGAGCTTATGTTTTCAGTTGATCTTTCCCGTGCGCGTTGCAGTGGAGGCTGAAAGAATTCATGGAAAACTGGTCTCTTCCAGTGGGTTTTTTTTTTTCCTGATGAGTTATATTGTGGAGGAAATTGCTCTTTGATTTTTGCCCTCTTTCACAGCTGCTCTTCTTGCTGAAAAACTGCTGCCTCTGAAGTGCCGACACCCGCACAAGATCAGGTTCAAGTGCAGCCCTGCTGTTAATGAGGCTCAGTTAATTGGGGTCTCACGTGGAGCCTAATCCACTGCCTATTGAAAGAGTTGGAAAAATTCTTTTTGGCCCAGGCAGGCTCTGTGAGAACTCAAGTCCGGGCTTCATAACTAAAGCAACTTACAAAAGTCACAGGAGACATGAAAACTGTGTGGAATTACACAGCTGGCAAATCTGCTTGCATTTGCTTCCACAAAACAAATGGATCATTTTCCAGAATAGAGGGGTTTAAATACTGGCAGTGGTTGCTGCCACTTTGAAATTTACACTGCCAGCTGCTTAGATCATGTTTTATTTTAAAAGCCATAAAAAGGTGAGGCATTCCTATGCCAACAGGATAACTTGTCTGATCAGGGAAAAAATGACACTGGAAAAATGGGGGAAATTGGCACGTGGTGTCACGTGGATCAGCATAAGGCTGAGGGGTTTTTAATGCTTTCTCACCCATTTTGATGTCAGCTTTGCATTTGGAGGCAGGTGAGCGGCTGAAGGGGTGGAAGTCACCCATGGGCTGGAAGAGCAGTGCCCAGGTGGAAATTTCCTGACCATATGACACAGAGCAGCTGAGCTGTTGCAGTCACCTGCAGAAATACCAGCTCTGTGATCAGAGCCTTCCCTGAGGACAGGCTCGTGCTCAATCCAGAGGGCTCGAAGGAATGCTAGGACCAAACCTTAGCAGTGCCTTGCAGATTTCACACAGCTCATGGTACCAAGATAAACTGTTCAAATGGTAAGGAAAATAATACCAAATCCCAGCCTGCGGTGCGCTAGGAAGGTGTAAGTGATCGCAACCATGTGAAAAATTGTGGTGCTCCATAAAAACCTTGCTATCTGTACAGGTTGCTGCTGTCTGTTACCCAAGGCTTTGAAAGAGAAGATGCTAAGAAATGCCCGACGTGCATTGTTGTACAGACTTTCAGCAACACTTGATAAACATAGCAGGGAGTTGGCATCAGCAAAAATCCACGCAAAGCACATTCGGTCTTTGTGAACCTGTAGTTTATCTATGCAAACCGATGCCAGCTCCTGAAATGTCACCCTCCCAACTTTAATGTGGCATTTAAGTGACTTGCTCACCAGAGAAGCCTCTCAGCTGCAGTAGCAAAGAGAGGCTGTCAGCAAGGCACGAGCTACAACCAGCTGCTTTAGTATTTCTCAGTCAGAGAACCTGTGCAATCAGCTGGACAGGCAGTGGCTGAGCCCGGCGCTGTTATGCCAATCTGTTCAAACCAAAAGCTTTACGGCTTCTGCTTGGAGGAATAATTATATCCCACACTATTCCCTGTGGCAGGACTGTCTTCCATTTAAGCCTCACAATTTTTTTCTGTTCTGGAAAGAAAAACATCGGTGTGACTACACTTTTATTGTTAGTTCAGTAGTTTGATTGGTCTACAGATTTGTGAGAGCTAAGAAGCTCTGATTCTCTTTCCGCTTAACAATTAACCAGGAAGGCAACTTTGAAATCAGCACAAAACTCTCGCTACTATTCTTTGTCTATTTAAATGGGGGAAAACCACGTCAACCCTCACCAAACTCTTTCAGTCTGAATAATTTACCAAGAAATACCGTGTTATTCAATTTAAAGAAAATGTTCAAAACCCAGTGGGTTCTGTGTACTTGAACGTGTTTCTGCAGAACAGCTTTGGGGGTTTTATCTTCTTTGAGGCTTGGTAGGAAAAGGGTCTTGGTGAAACTATGATTCTTTATTGTGAAATTATGCAATGTACGAACAGCTTAGGAAATTCTTGATTTAGCTGCCCTACCAAGATAGAATGCTATTTCAGAAGGTGTTCTTAGGAGGGGGAAAAAAAAAAGTCATGTATTACTAAGTTCTTGCAAAAATAACTTTCTGATCATAGTTTTCATGCAAATGCCAAAAGCACGAAGTCGGTGACTGCAGAATAGCAGATTTTATGCAGTTTTACTTCATCCACCATCTGAGGCATTGAGGAAGGAAGTCAGGGTTGCTATTTGGAGCTTTAGTGAAGAGATTGCCCTTATCAGAAACTCACACCTTTAGCCCAGAAGTGAATGCACTCGGAATGTAAAGGTGGTGCTTCTGCAACAGTGGTGACAGACAGTATGACTGACGCTGGCCAGGCTCCAGGAGCAGGGAAATGGGGGACAAGCAAAGGTCTGCAGTGGTAAAAAACTTCCTGCTCCAGCCTGAGGGTAAAGAACTTCGGAATTTCAGACAGTACAGGAAAGATAACTGGACTCTTAAAATACAGTCATCAAAGACAAAATTAGTAATGAATGTCTCTGCATTAACGAAGATGCAAGCAGATAATTTTGAGGCAGCTTCTGGGGGAAAAAAGGTTACGAGTCGAGTGTGAAAGGCAAAGGGAAGGAATGGACACCTGTAGACAGAGCGCGGGTCACCGCGGGCAGCCCGGCACGCAGCGAGCTCCTGCACTGCACCCCTGCCAGCAGGCAGCGACCTGAGTGAGGCCTCAGTGACTCGGTGACCCTTCAGTGCAGCCAGAGCTGAGAAACCAGCTGTGCATCCAGCTCTGGAAAAATTGCCTTGGACCACTCAGCTGCTGTGTGTAATAAAAACTTAGTACATGCTTTGTACTGGGTAGCGCGAGAAGTCCTGCTTAGTATTTAATGTAGGGCATCGTTCTGCTTTCGTACAAATGATGCTCAGTTCATGGAGCAGTTTATTGGCAGAAGCAGAATGAGAGGACGTGAAGGGGAATTGCAGCCATGGGCTGGCTTGGGGATATATATATTTTTTTTTTTTGTCCTTTGTATCACTGATTTACTGTGGACCAGCTTTGCAGAGCCTGTGCTGCTCCTCTGACCCGGGCGGAAGGTGGCTGACTCTGCCGCCCGGGGCAGGGATGTTCTGGTGAAGTACAGCGAGATGGAAACGTTTGCTTCTCTCTGCGATGTCTGTATGACACAGGTGCAAAGAAGGGGAGTTAGAATTCCATTATTTAAGTGATCTTTGACAGGAATTAATATTTATCACTGAAAGATAAATTTAGTGAGTTCACAGCTTTCATCTCTTGCACAGATCTGGGTGAGGAGAGTTCTGCCTGGCTGAGTCATTCTAAAACTCTGAGATCTGTAAATTCAGCCTATAATCCTACTATTGGGAAATATTACTGCTAATATCCAAAGCCTATTAAAAAGGCATTTCCTGTCTTTGGAACTTATTATCACACACCAAAGATGTGAAACTCCTTTTTAATAGTTTTTGGACTTCATAGTCTCTCTATCAGGAAGTGTTGTTGATGTGGCTTAAAGATTGTGAAATAAATTTTTCTTCACTTCCACGGCAATTGTTTTAAATTAGTCTGCTGCCAATTGTTTTGGGAGGTTTGTTGTATTCTTTCTTTCCCTTTTTTTTAGTGAACAAATTTTTATATAAGTGAAGTCTCATAAGCACTTGGGATTCTGGAAGTTGCCTAACTCACTGGAGAGATCTGCTACTCCCATAGGAATAACTTGGTTTTTTCCCCCCATCTGCCAGTCCCATGAGTATTCAGTGACATTGACGCCCTGTTTGCCTTGCTGTGTATTCATAATAAATTCTGTAATACCAGTAATGCACTTAGAAAGACTCTACAAGTACTTATTACAGCAACTGCAACTACGATTCATAGAGTTTCAGTAATTAGCCATGCTAATTACAGTTGGGATGCAGGATGGGAGATTGTGTGCTACATTAAAACTAGAGAAATTGAAACAGAGCCATTTTATGGAACTATTATGTTCTTTTGGGGACTGCAGATCTTAGTGAAGCATTAGCTAATTAAAAACACCAGGATAGTTCCTGAATAAACCATTAAAGCTAAAGGTTACTTTCACACTCGAGTGGGATATGTCAAAACATTTTCTTCCCTATTTGTGGAATATAGATTTAAAAATCCTGTGCACAAAGATTCTTTGTCACGGCAGAAATGCGGTTAAGGGACCTCGGAAAGGTTTTTCCTGTGTTGTCAATGTTCAGCTTCTGCTCCTGAAGGGTGTTGGTATCTGCAGTCCTGGCCCCTCCTGCTCTCCCCAGCGCTCTCTGGCCAGGCTGAAGGACTGGACCCTCTCCCAGCCATAAACGTGGTCCTGAGAAACGGCTCCGAGAGACCGTCTGGGGTTGTGCTACTCTACAGCTTGTGTTCCTTATCCTTCCTGAATCCTGGGTGCTGAGGCACTTATCCTCTATTACTGGTTTAATCCTGCCTTCGGCAACAGGAGGCAAGCAAAGAAATCCAGGTCTTCGCAAAGGATTTTTAAAACTACGATGACATCAGCTCTTGGGAGAAAATGGGAGATGTGCAAGCTGGCGTGTTTGACGGCTTGTTGCACAAGAATCTTCTTTTGTCTTTACAAGACAAAATATCAGTGTTAGGATTTAGTTTCTGATATCCATGATTAGAAAGCATAAGATTTAGGAGGCAAAGTGTACATGCAACAGATTTTTTTATTATTATTTTTTCCCCTGGCATCATGTAGGGGTGTAAAACATTTGCCAGGACAAGGTCTGCTTCCTGCTCGTGGCCTGGCTGATGGTCCGCCTGTCCTTGTGTAATCAGTGGGCAGTAATCAAATCCAACCTTGAAACATCTGAGTTTGCCTCAGTTTGAGCAGAACAAGTGATAATCTGTTTGAAGGTTTGGGGAAATCCTATTGCTACCTGGCTCAGGCGTGTTTGGGACCTCTGTAAAATGAGCATCACACAAATGCTGAGTTAGCTGAAGTTCTGTGACTTTATTGTTCACACTGTGGAAAAATCTGTTCCTACAATCTGGATACTAAAATACTCCTGCCTATTTTCAATACTAATTCTACTGTTCTTGCTTTAAACCTTACTGGGGAATAAATTTCCAGCTGAGCACAATGCGGATGAGTGAGTAGGAGGGGCAGAGTGAAGGCTGTGCAGGTGGGGGAGTTATTTAGTTGCCAAACTGTCGTTCATGTCTTGAAGATTTCTCCACCTTTTTCAAAAGGACGAGTATATCTTTAAGGGACTTTGCATTTGGAAGGGAAAGGTAACAATTAAAAGTATTAAGAAGAGGTGCACTGCAGCACAAGCCATCGGAGCAGAAGTATCTGGAGATTGGTGTTGCAGAAGATTGTGTTACCAGAGACTTTTCAAACTTCCTCTTACATTGTTCCGATGAATATTCTCTTTAGAAAACAGTCTACCCTTTGGTTGCATTTAAAAACTAGTATAGTTGAGAGTCCTAAAGATTCTATTTCCATATTGCCAAAAAGTTTGGTTTAATTAAAAGTTTTGGTTTTTAATGTCCTTTCCAGCAATAGAAGTGTTGTTAGAGGCTACATTGCCAACTTCTTCAGTCTAAGAACAAGTCACCTCACGTGCAGAGGTTGTAGATCACTGTTAATCAGCTTTGCAGCTTTTCAAGGCTTCAACATAGGTTGGACTCCATCATCTCAAAGGTCTTTTCCAACCTTATGATACTGTGATACCGTGATGACATGGAAGGTTTAGTTTTCTCTGACAATAATTATTTTCTGTTAGATTCAGAAAATGGCAAGAGATCGAGAGTTCTTTTAATATTTTATGGGGGAGCTGGGAAGTTAATAGAGATGGTAAAAGCATCTTTACCTATCTCACAGGGTACTTGTCTGCCCAGCAACTGACCTGAGCAGGGCAGAATTTTCCATCCTTCCAAAAATGCACAGAAAAACATTTTGCAAGTGTTTTGTCTGCTACTGATAGCTTGAAGTATTCAGAGAGCTGACAGACTAGGCCTGGAGAAAAGGGCATTCGTACTATGAGACAGCATGCAACGAGCATGAATTTTGGTCATCCTAATTCTGATCTGTGTAATTTAGGTGTTGGGTATTTTCAAATTGTGTTTATAGCAAGAACACTCCCAGGAAGGCTGTCAGTGATTGGTCGTACTAACACAACAATTCTGTTAAAGTAGTGGGTGAAACTTCCCTGGGAACTGTTCTGAAAACTTTGAATGGAGTGCAGTAGCGGCAACCTCTGAAAAAATTTGTTTTATTCTGAAGAAATTGCTGGAGGAGCACATCCCTGGTACTGATTAGGGTGTTCTGATTGTTCCAACTAAACCTTGTACCCAAACACATGCGCCCCTGCTTCCCCCACTGCCTGGCAGGTAAGGAATTGCAGTCTGGCGGTGGGAGAATGTCTTTGTCTTTCCAGACAAGGTGAGGGGGTTGCTTGCCGGAGCAGGGGTTGAGTAGAACGTGGTGAGAGAGCGGGAATTGCAGAGACTTGTGATTGGGGAAGTCATGATCCGTGGGATTATGGTGTTCCTGTCCTGAGGGTCCGTGCTCTGCGAGGCAGCCAGCACCTTGCAAGGGCAAGGGAGGAGCTGAGAGATGAACAGGAGTGTTTAACGAAAGAACAGCAGAAAATAAATGTAATAAATCTATAATAGAGCTGATTAAATGGGTCAGTGGTTTGGTTTTTAGCCGCAAGTTGGTTTCTTTTCCCCTTTTCCCCTTTTCATTGTTGTTTGTTTGAGGTGATAAGCAAAGATTGAGGAGAAGCAGCAATTTATTGTTTGAAAAAGAGAAGTAATATAAAAATACCTATCTGAAGTGCAATCTCCTTCCCACTCCATTTGAATAGCAGTTTTATAGTGGATTGCCTTGAGGAGTTGTAGACAGCTATTTGTTAGCATTTCCCCATTATTGTCCTTCACATGTTGGGTAAACAGATGTTAAGAAATGTAATATACTCAAATAAAACTTAAATTTGGGGGTTGAGCCTCAAAGTTTCCATAGGCCTGTGACCCTTCATCCTCTTTTTTCAAGTCACTCTGTACAGAAATACTCAAGTCTCTCGTGAGTGGCTGACTCAGCATTACGAAGCAGAGCCTTCCTTCGTGTCCCCTCAGCCTTGGGGGTGTTGGGATGGATCGCTTGGCTGCACGGACATCGCGTTCTGCCCCCGTGCCTCCGTCTGCCTGAACCGGAGGCACCGGGAGCACGTGGGATGGCAAACTGGGAAGCGCTGGAAGGTGGCAGGGTGGTTAGTTTTGTATAACACAAGGATAAGGCAGTGCTTCTGTTAAAAGCAGATCCAAATAAACACCAAAACCCCCCAGAGTCCAGAAGGGGCTCTGTCTGAGGGCTGTGAGTATGTAGTGCTTGTCTGAAGGGTCACCGGCAGTTTGTGAGACAGTGCATGTGACTATTTAGATAAGAGGTTTAAAAAAAGCAACCAATCAAGCAAACAAAAAAACCCCACTCAAAAAACCCCAACAACCAGCCTTCTGGGGCTTTCCCTTCCTTCTTGCTTATATTTGTTTTCATGTAACTGAGAGATTTTTATGGCAGTTTTAATCCAAACCCATCATCCAGGTACAGAAGAGGAGTAGAAATCTGGCACGGGAGGAGAATATCTAGCAGGCCAGATGGTAGGAAACATAAAGCTATGTTATACAAGCCAAAGAGAGTTTAAAAGAGATTGTATTTTAAGTCCATAAATAAATTGGCAAAGGCAACAGTCAAACCTTTAAAAGTAGAGTGATGTTTCTTAAGAGAAGATAGATATGGCTTAAAAATCCTTGTTGGGCTGTCTTAAAGACAAGAATGGGAATGCATCCCTAAAGCTGGATTCCCAGCGATGAATAACAATATTTGAAAATGAATTGAGGTAATGATTGGAAAGGGGAATTAAAAATAAGTTACCCAAAATTTAAAATACTTCTGGCTGAATTTTGTATTGTTTTTGTAGTAGTGTTTAAGGAAAGATGAGAGGTTCTGTATTCATCAGATGTGTGAGAGGAGCCCGTTGAAGGAACACTAAACTTTCTCTCTTGCTGTCTTGAGTTGTGGAGGCTCCAGCACCAAGAGGCTCGGGAGGAGGATGCTCTTCAAAGCTGCGATTACCTAAACATCCAGTAACGTATTCGTAACTGATCATTCCTAGTGGAGCTGCACCTCTTCAAAATAAACACTGGAGGAGTGCCAGATGGTCAACCCTTTACATGGTTTACCTGCATGTTCCAAAATTATCACAGGGTGGTGTATTAGCCACGTGGCTACTGATTGTGGGAAGGAGTTGCACTACTTGATTAGATAAATAATTTGTTTTAAGATGAAAGACAAATTTTCAAGTGGAAACAGATCATGAGGGAAGCAAATTAATAGCTGGCTGAGTGCAGTTCTAGAAGTACTCGCTGTCTGTATGATAGCGGCTCGTGTTTGGGAGGGGAGTTTATTGCTCCGATATCAGGACACACGGTATTGGACGGAGGATAAAAGGAGGAGGAAGTGGACAGGAGACTTAATTGCAAATGTCAGGGAACCGTGAGGTGGAAACAAGGGTAGGAAATGAGCAGTAATTTCACTGCTTACGTGCTATGAAATGCTCAAGACGTCTGGAGATCTGGGCACTCGGGCAAAAACATCATCCTTGGGATAATGCTGAACTGGGGACCAGGGTAAAGGGGGGGAGGAACAAAATGCTTTTTATCAGTGAGAGGGAAAAAAAGTTCTTGTAATGTGGTGGCTTTTTGTCCTTGTGAATAGGCATTCCAGGGTCCTTCATCCACTTCTCACCTCAAACATATTGAAAAAGGAAATGCATCTCTTGGGAAAATTAGGTAGAAATGGGTCTTTGGATTCGCAGGTTGGTTTTATTTCCTCACGGAAGAGGATCAGTTGGAGTAAGCTGAGAAAGGCAGGAAAGAATCAGCATGAAAGCCGATTTTGATTTCGTTAACACAAATAAAGGCACAGCAGCAAGTGACCAGGCTTATTCTCTTGCTCCAGATTTTCCTCATCTATTCTTTGGAGGACAAGAGAAGGAGGCGACTGCAGAAAGATCCCTAGGGTTTTGTTCTGGTAATTCGAGTGTCTGTGCTGAGGGATATATGAGAGATACTCTTTCAGGAGGTATAAAATTGTAGTGTAATCTCGGCACTGAAAGCCTGGGGATTTCTCCAGACACGGGAATTTATCATAAGAGAAAAGATCAGGAAACATTAACCTAAGAACAAGTCAAATGAGCCAGAGAGCAAGGGAAAACGATGCTTCTGTAAAAGAAAAACCAAACCACCAGGTGGAATTTGTTCAGATTTTGCAGCCAGGTAAAATATAATGGCTCTGTTGGTAAAGGCTTCAAACAAAATGCAATCCAGCCTACTGCTATTAAAAAAAAAAAAAAAAAAAGCCTAATAAAACATTAAATTGGCATTTGCAAAAAATAATGTGTCAGGGACTGGTTAAAATGGGACTTTCTGTAGGGTTAAATGGATACTGACAGATAAAGGCTAGACTGGTCATTAAGGGAAGAATGCAAATCTGACTTTGTAGGTAGAGAACAAAGCACTCACGGATTTGCTTATCAGAATTGTGATCTGGCAGGTTAAAGTGGAGTGATAACAAGATTGTCTTTGTCTTTGTCCACAGTAACCCCTCTGCTTCCTTTACAAAGCTTGAAAGTGACCTTACTTGTCAAATTTAATTCCTGGCATAAAATGTGGAGGTCAATAATGGAGCACAAAGAAAGTGCATGATTTAATATTGCAAATGTCTAAGGTTTAAAGCAGGATTTAAAAGTAACTGAAGGATTAGGTAATCTGGAAACATCAAATTAAACTTCTGCAGCAGTGATCAGAACCCATAGGGTTAAACCTTGATGGAGCTTAAGAAGCAATGGTGAAGGAACAAGGTAGCTGAGAGGTGTTCTCACTGTAAGATGAGGGTGCCATCTGTTTTCCCGCTGCGGGTAACTGCAGTCCCTGCGCTGCCAGTGCTCAGTTCAGAGCTTCAGTCAGTGCATTAGTGAAACGAGGAAAGTTGCGTGTGCACCTGAATTAGCTTTCTGAAGCCCCACAAATTATAATTTTTGGGAGGCAGCAGACCGTAAAATTGGAAAATTGATATTGCAACTTCATTCAAAGAATGCAAACTCGTGTGAGGAAATTCAATGTTTCTATGGGGCTTGTTTGAAAAGACAACTAATGGCCTACACTTACTTTATTGGGAGAGAGCAAGCAAAGCATCGTGGGGGACATCGAAGAAAGAGGTTGTAGCTGTCCCTGCAGGGCTCACACCGTTATTGGGTGAATAAGCAGGTTTGGCTTTTAAGCAAAGCAGCAGAAAGCTGGCTCCTTTAATAGCACAAATAAAAGGCAGATGGGTATATATTTACACTGCCTTAAAAAGTAACAGAAACTGAGAAGTAAATAACTGGACTTCAGGCATCCAGGTAAGAAAAGATGGTTATAAATGGAATTTCAAAGAGGAATTCCACATGAACCAAGAGCTGGCGCTGTGCGGGCTGGCTGTGAGCACTGGAGCCCCTCTCTGCAGCGCTGCAACCAGCTCAGTGTGGCAGCACTTGGGTTGCCTCACCGACACCCATTTCTGTAGATAAAGAGGTCAAGAGTATGAGCACATCTCAATAACTTCCTACTCTGCTCTTGGCAATGAGAAGCGTCTCCGAGTTCGTTAAGGCGTAGCCTGTTGGCACTGGTGCTGCCTTGGAAAGGAACGCAGCAGTGCTGCGTGGGTCTGTCCAGGGTCGGGCGCAAACCCGGGGCTGGGGACCTCTCCCCTTTGGGCTGGGACATCGGTAGGACTATGACAGCGTGTAGGAGTCTGAGATATCCCAGCAAACTGCTTTGCATGAGGTGTCAGTTGACCCATATTGAGTTTCACGCCATGTACAGTATTTCTTGTTGAGGAATTTCTTCGACTCAACTCAAACATGGTGCAATGGATCAAAAGTCGCTGTCAAAATCAACAGCCGGTGGGTTGGGGCAGTGGGTTTCTAAAACTGCAGCAAGTCAGGAAGCTCCCAGCTCCTGGCAGTGGTCTTGTTTGTTAGATATATTCTCTTAATCTTCTCTTGAAGGTTTGACTCAATAAGGAACAATTAGGGGTAATTTAAATATGGCTTCTATGTGGATTTTTGTTTTCTGGTGCTCCTTTTCTGCAAGGAGTGCTTTAACTGATAGATTGACGGCAGGAAATACATACAGCATGTTTGAAAGCAAGGCATTTTAAGTTAATTTGAGCTGTAGCTGGAGTACATCGCTGGATTTCTGTTGCTCTGCTGTTCTGCAGTGCGAGTTTGGAGAGGCATCGCGGCGTTGCTCTTCCAGGGCACACGGAGCGTCGCTTGTCTTCTCTACATAAACGTGGCTCGACCCAACAAAGTAATTGCCTTGTAAAAAAAACCCCATGGAACGTCATTGACTAGAACTGGATATCCTGCAATTATTGGACTTGCTATTCAAGCTTGTGATAGATGCATAAAAAGAAAAATTAAGAGGGGAAAAAAAAATAAGTTCCCCAAGTTGGATCATGTTTCGTTATAGTAACGCTCTGTTAGTGACGCATCATAAGATATATTTTTTTATTTTTTTTTT
>VWPV01016446.1:0-29255 GCA_013389885.1 Geococcyx californianus
AATAATAATAATAAAAAAATCCTCTCCCCAAATCAAACAACAAACTAAATAAAGCCCTGTCTAAAAACCCAGCTAGTTTTTACTCAGCTGTTCTCTAAAGCTGGGAAATTTCAGGAAATACACATGAGCAGGTGAAGCAAGGGAAGCTTAAATTTCTATCCATACTGGTATTTAACTAGATATGTTACAGCTTTGTAGGTTTGTGCGGTTTTCTTCCTGTAACATGTGACACTGCATAATAAAACAAATATAACCACATTAAAAAATACCAAAGAAAATACATTACAGAATGAAAATTGTATTGTGTCATTACAAATTATTTTCTTCTCCACTAATTTAATGAACAGTTGCTAAGGTAGGGATCTCTACTGTGAGATTAGGAAAAGATTTAGGACTGAACTGTGCCAGCTGCTCAGTTTAAATATCAAATGAGTTTTTAGTCATTTTACTCAGAAAAAAAAAAAAAACAACTGGCAAGTTAAGACAATTTCTGCAGTCAAGAAATAAAAGGTATAGTATTCAAGAATAGTCTGAAAAGTGAGAAAAGTAATATTACATTGACTAAAAGGCTTTTAACTTTCTCCACAAAAGTAGCAAATGTTCATTTATTTAAAATCACTTCATTAATCTTCTATTTTGCATGAAAAATTGAGTTTCATTTAAATTTTGGAAGGAATCGTGTTCACTGGAACATTACTCCAAGAAATCCACCAATTTTCCTTTGCTTGTTTTCTGGATACATCACCTATTAAATCTCTGGGCTGTCAGGGTCAAAGCTATTTTGCTGGTTTGAGCCAAAGCAGAACATTTTTTCTCTGATAGTTATCAGCAAGGTAATGGGACAAGGATGTGCAGAGAGCACCACTCACAACTATTGCTATGTAAGTTAAGGTCCTGGCAAAGGGGGTTCGAACTTGCTGGGAGGGGTGGACAGGGTAGGTGACCCAGCCTGAGCAACAAAGTGTTCCATGCCATACACCTTGTTCTGAGTATAAAAGCTTAGAGATGACAAAGGTCACACTTCTTTGATGGCCAGTGTTCAGGGACCCCTCGCATGTCTGTCTGCCCCTGAACCCATTTGCATGTTCCTGAATCCTGTTGCAGAATTCAGTTTCCATGTCCATCTCCCGCCTGCCACAGAATCCAGTCTTGGACCTTCCCTGAGCCTGCCCTGCAGCATCAGCAGTGATGCATCATCATCCCAGGAGTCTGAATTGAGGGGTTGTATACTTGTATGTATTTTATGAATTTTCTTTTTAATTTTGTTATTTTCATTTTATTATTGTTGTTTCATTATAGCTATTTTAGTGTTGGCTTCCAACAGACAAGTCAGTCTCCTTTCTCTTTTACCTTCCCTGGATGAGGTGGGGATTGCGAATAAAAACTGTCCAGCTACTGAACTGGCTGGGGCGAGTGCCAAACTGGGAGAGCTATGCCGGGGCTGGGCATCAGTATCCAGAAAGACCCAGGGCTTTCCATTTCAAATACTGAATAGTATTGAATCTGGAGATCAGGAAATCCTTATAGGGGTCCAGGAGTTTCTTGGCAATAGTGCTCAGATGCTTCATGGGTAACTAGAAGTTTAGAGGTCCTTTCTGAAAAATCATAGCTCAAAGCTCCAAGAGTTTAGATTTTAAGGTTCTGTTACATTAAGAACATTTCTATGCAAAGCAGTTTGAATTGCTGCTTAATGAAATGCTTGCCTTCCATAGCTGACTAAAAGAAAAATTACATTTTTGTTTTTTCATTTAAATAAGGCAATTATTTTTGTCTTTTTTGATTTTTTTTTTTTTTTTTAAATTTTCTGTGCAGTGGAAATGGTTTCTGGTCTGAACATATAAACAAGTATATACATAGAATAAAGTATGTAGCAAAATAGAGCTTTTACTGCTGGTAAAGTTGAACAATACCTTTAAAAAGTACACGAAGCTCCTCAATAATTTAGCAATTAAATAATGCTTTTTTATTATACTTACAATATAAGATCAAGACACTTCAGTACATGTAAATCGAATTAACGTTTTTCTCCTAAAACTCGGTAAATTTTCCTTCAAAAATTGTTTTCAGTATGAGGTCAAATCTGGTTCTTTTATTGGAACTAGTATGTAAAATTTCTGAGGACAGACTGTGATCAAAATACAACTCCCTGAATTTGACGTTCTATGACAGGAGGAAGAAAAATAGAAAAATAAACTTTTTATAATATGTTATAGATGGAGAGAAAAGCTCATGGGTGTTTCAGAGGTTTAAATGCAGCTTTAGTCTTAAAGTAAGAAGAGTTTTACATTTTAGAAATCTGCAATCAGCTCACATTTGATAGAACGATGTCATAGGATCAGAAAGGCTGATGGAGCAACAGACAGAATTTATAGACGTCTACAATTCATTTACTTGGCAAATGAATTTTAGCTGAAGGTGAAGGAAATGAAGTATTAATAAATGTATGTACATGTGTTGCAACCAAAACAAACTCAAAAATATAGCACTATTTTTTTAACTGATTCTTCACTAGGCAGGAAAGTCAGTCTCTTCTGCGATGCCAGGAAAGGAGAAATAGAATCTGCCAGTCGTTAAAATGGAAGGCATGGAGCACTGCGGCTGTCTGGAGATGAAATTGGATTTCTCTGTCTGGGCTCTTCATATTCTTTTTTATTCCACAAAGCAAATTGCTTTGCCATAACTTTGTATTAAACAGGAAAGGGTTCAGCTGGTACAGGTAGTACTGCAAGCTTATTAGGAACTATGCAGTGCAATTGTCCCTGAACAATATGTATTGGAAGGTCAGCTCTTGTAAAATGCAGAGTTCATTTTCTAAATCTTTTATGCAAGTTTAAGTCTGCTCATTTACAGCTCCTTTATTTTCTCTGCTGTGGAATCCTTTGTACTATTCCTTTTACATTTTTTTTTTCTTGTACTTTTTACATTTTATTGACAACTGCTGTGTTTTTATTTGAGGGGAAAAAAGACAGTAACTACAAATGGATGCATTTATGATAAATTTTTCAGAAGAACTTTAAGCAAAAAATAAAAAGCTTTACTTCCATTTGATCTAATTTTCTCATTAGCTGCTTCAAGCCTGCTTTCTACTGTCCCATTTATCTAATAAACTGAAAATCTCTAGCATAATACATAACTGCACTGCCATTTTACCTATATGAAGATAAATTGTTGACACACCAGGAATAACAATTACTACCATATACACTAATGCAAAATACAAGATAATACTTCAATACTTCAATAAGGATCTTTAGCAGGTGGAAATGCTGATATTTTTTTCTTCAATTGCTTTTGCAAAATAATGTATTGATATCTTTCTCTTTGCAGTTGAAAAAGTCTATCACAATTGTTACACTTTATTAGTTCAGTGCTGCAACCATCTTCAAGCCTATTCTTTTTAGGAGGTGATAATGAAATATTTCATTCCTCCTTAGCTAAAGGTCTCAGGATGTTTCCTACAGTTCACGTATGGTACAGAGGAAGAAAAGAAGAACTACATGAAGAATTTCATTATCTATAAGTCAGATATGTGAACCTGATAATTCCTGCTGGGGAAGTGAATCTGTAGAGGTGCTACCTTTACTCAAGAAAAAGAAAAGAAAAAAAATCATAGTAACCACATAGAATACTTATTTTAATATTTGATAATATGTGGTGATCTCTTGGATAATTTCTTTTCTCAGACTCACTTTCAAGATTCACTTTCCCCACAGTGATGCAGAAAAGAAAAAGGGGGAGGGAAATCTGAATGTAAGTATCCGTGTTACCTACCATCCTGTAGTTTGAATCTTGAACCACACTGGATGTCCTATCTTGCAAGTCGTATAAACAATATATCAGCAAACGTACTTGAGACTTCTTCTGTTGAAGAAAGAACATTATTTTTATAAATTTCTTTTTGAAAATTCTTCAAATGCTTTAAAATTTCAAGTCTTTCAAACAATGAATATGATGACAAATAGTTTAATTTGAATGATGTTTACAGAATCTTGGTTAAGGCTCTCTAATGTTACTGAAACAAAAATAAATACCAAGAGGACTTGAGAGAAGATTTTATTGGAGATACATTCTGAAATATTTCTCATTGTCCTGGATAAGCTTTTTCTTAAAAAAAAAAATACGACTGGATAAGTTATGGCATACTTGACAAGAAAATTAGGAAAACTCTTCTGATAGCTGAGTTACATGTGAAAAACTGAGCACATACATGTTCACTCATATTTGAAGGTGAAAATAATACAGTCCCTAATGGATGGTGGTAGAATAAGTGACAAGAAGTTCATCTGTGCACACAAAGAAGGCACAGAAATAATAATGACAGAAGTAACACAATAGCATGCACTTGCTGCTCCTAGGCCCATCCCAAGAGCCACTGATCCATCAAAACCCCATCTAGAGGACCACAGAGGCACAATTGCAAGAGGTAAACCCAAATTACAGCTTCCTAAAGAACAGACACAATGTCGAGGCCTCTACCTGACTGTGATCTTCAGTGTCAGCCTCCAGACATGGAGCCCGTCACCCTGAGTCACTGGGAGCAGCTCTTTGGTTCATCTTTCAGACTAAAGGGAAGTTGTTGCCTAGGCCTATGGGACACACGTAGCGAGGGAAAGCTGCTTGGGATTGCTCAGGATTTATTATAACATATTTAAGGGAAGAACCAAAGTCAAGTAAAGGGTTTTTTTTAGGTCATTTGAGGAAGAGCAGGTGTGGGATTAGGGAATAAAAAGGTCCATTTGTGTAGAAGTAGAGGATAGTGAATAAGTTTGTCTGGCCATGCCCTGTGCCTGATAACCACAATCTGTCTGCTCTCCTTGTTTTCCATCAGGGGACTCTTCACTGCATGTACATGTACATATTCCCATATTCCCTTCCCCTGCTAAGCCAGAAAGGGGAACAGAGAACAAGATGACACCATGGATGCTGTTAGTCTTCATGTGCATGCTCTATGGGTCTGTAGCTTATTTGTGTGGGCAATCACGTATGTAAGTATATGTGTGTGTACATATAAGTATATATGTATATATGTGTGTACATACGTGTGTGCATACGAGCATGTTTTTATTTACTGGGAGTCCGTGCTCAGCCTTACTTCTGATTGGACCTGGGGAATGGAGCTACACCAGCATCGTCTCTCTCAGGCTGCTGGATTCAGCTGGGTTACTCTGACAGATGGAAGTTGGTTTCTGCTCATGAATTAATCTATTTGTGCATAAAGTTTCTTAATTTGCCCATTCAAATGCTAGTAAAAGTACATTTGGGTTGCAACAGAAGGGAACTGCCATATTTTGAAAACTGATCTCAAAGGTATTTTTCAGTTACTGTTTTCTGTCTTCTTAATTCACATTCAACATGGAGAGGAAAAGTATCTCAAATACAGGAGATCTTGTTTGTTCTGGAAGTTGTTGTGGTTTGGGTTAAATTAGAGTCAAGTTCATGACTAGCTCAGTCTCATCTAAGTAGCTTCATTTTCTGAAAGTTAACTGCGTATCTTTCAGACAGTTTCTCTCTAGAAGTGAGAACACAGGACATTGGCATGCAGAAAGGCCAATATTTATTCCTATAGTAACCAAGGCCATCTGTGAGATGGTGAAAAACGACTGCATCTGCGGGGAGGGGTGGACAGGGCAGATGATCCCAAACCGACCAAGAGAGTATTCTATCCCATATATGTCATACTTGATATAAAAATGAGAGATCACAAGGGTCTTGCTCTCTTCTGTGATGGCTAATGTTCAGTGAGGATTTAGTTTGTCTGGTTGCCCCTGATGCCAGATCCACGCATTCCTGAGCTTAGCTCCCTCTTAGCTGTGGACCCATTCCCTCGTGTCTGCTCTACAGCATTTGTGGTTATGTAGAGTCATCAAGGGGTGGGATGGGGACGCGATCTCATATATTTGTACATATTTTATTGCTTTCTAGTTATTTTCATTATTATTATTATCATTTCATTAAAGCTGTAGTTTTAATTTCCAATCCACAAGCCTTTTTTCTCTCAATTTCCTCTTCCCTTCTTCTGGGACTTTGAGGGGGGGAAGGGAGTTGAGAGCCCAGCTGCTTGGTTTTAGCTGCTGAATTTAGCAGAGATGCCAAATTACTGAGATGTAAGTCCATACAGTAGCTTCTGCTCATAGAGTTTTCAAGGATTTTAGATACAACAGTGCTTTGCATATTTATAGTGGGTATGTTTAATAGAAGGAACCATAAGTTATTATTGTCATGACTACCAGAGTGAATGGACTTGGAATTAAGCAGCTGATCTAAAGCGCTCATTAACTTGAACTTAGACATAAATCAGGAACCTCAGAGTGTGACTGCTCTTACTTTGAAGACACTTGAAGTTATTACATACACTTCTGGTTGCTCTGAAACTTCCCAAGATACTTCAAGTTTTCACCGTGAACTTCCAAGGATTGTGGTTAGACCTTGCAAAGGAAGGAAATTCCTTGAGAACCCTCCAAATTTTAAACAACTTTCTGTAAAAGTGGTTTGGGAATTTATTTTAGCCTTTAAATCTAACTGGTTCTACCTTTAGAAATGAAGATCTGTAATGCGATAAAGACAAGATATCAGATCATTTCATTTAACAACCAAATATTATCTAGTTTCTACTTTATACTTTGATCTTTTTGTCTGGAAAGACATTGTTTCACATACTTCTATGTGATTCTTATTGTCTTAATAGATTAATAAAGTCCTGTTCTTCCTACAGTATGTAATTTTCATCTCTCAGTAACTATATTGCAGAATTAAATTCTTATATTAATAAATAATTTCTACAGTATCTGTAACATTATGCTATGTTAACGCTGGTTCTTTTACTCATATCATGTCTAGTGGCATGGGAGATGGAAAAGGGAAGAGGAGTACATGCGCTCATGAGCTCTGCTTAAAACCAGATTGTTTTTTGCTGGGCAGATTGCTTGTTTCACAGGTCAAAAATATGTGTCAACCCCCCTCGAAGACAGCTTTATTGATATAAATGTCCTTGTACGTATGAAAAACACTCAGTTCTATATCACAGAGACCATGCACATTTCAGCATAAATTTCTCTGTATCTTGCAGCAGGTCTATGTTTCTGTTTACTGAAGGTTAAAATAAACAAAAACCTTATATTGTATAGTGATATCGTAAATACTTTGACATATATTTTGACATATCCTTGAGAAAATTTATTCTCTAAAGACAGAAAGAAAGAAAGGTTACAACAACAACAAATACTTGTGTCGGAATAGAAAACCGTGCAAGTTAGAAACTGGAACTACTTTTACATATTTTCATTATAGAGACAAAGGATTTCTCTGGTAGATCTAGGAGCTATTCTAAAGCTGCTTTGTACCTCACAGACCCCTCTTGAGTTACTGTTGACAGTACTTTGACAATTCAGGAATTCAGAACATGGTAATATTTTATCCTAAGTGATTTTATTTTTTTTTTTCAATTTTCCCACCCTTTTCTATTTGTCTCGAACTAAGAATTTTTATTCCTTTATGTATGCCAGGTGCTGTTATAAATAGAAGAAAGTCAGTAAAATTTTCCTTTTTCCCCTTCATCAATTTGATCTCCCTTCTATCATTGAAGAGAGAGGTTTTTAAGTTAGATAACTTGGATAAAGTCCATTGATATTAATGGAATTATTCCAGTTAATGAGCTGTAGACACAGCCCACATCTAGTTGTAGCTTGACTCTTAGAAGGAATCTTACTCTCCCAAGATTTACATTCCACTTTTTTAGTTATTAGTATCACGTGAGATATAAGGTCATAGAAACTTGTTTGGTACAACTTGCAGAAATTTACACTACAGGTATATGCCAGCTGCCCAGCCTTGAGTGTATGTTAGCTAATGTAATAAATGACATTACGAAAAGGTAAACTATTAGAAAAACATAATTAATATTTGACATGCTTATAAGGGACACTTTAAATGGATGAACTATTCTGCAACATTTACTCAAACCGTTCTGATAGTATTAGAGTTCATATATTTAATTTCATTTGCTAGTGGCTATGTGGGTGTGCAGAGTAATGAATATCTAAAGACATAAAACTGTTTAGTCATCGACTGGTTTTATAACGTAAGTCTATCTAAGTGAGGAAAATGAGACTAGCATTGGAAAGACTATAAACAGCCACACAGATGTCAGTTCAAAAATGCATCCATCTCCAGAAGGAGGACAATTTTCTTCAAATGTGTACTAAGGTGTTGCAAGAAATAAAGGAAATGTACGTTCCGTGTGCCTTAGTTGCATAAAACAACAAGTAATGGCCATACAATTACAGCAAGGAAAACTTAACTTCGACTGTAGAAAAATGGATCTGTTAGTAAAGAAAGGGAACACCATAGTAGATTGCCTAGGGCAATTGTGGAGCGTTTAAGCATATTATACATTTATGAACACATTCTAAGAATGGCACGTTAACCCTGCTCAGGGGAGGAGAAAGGACTAGGCAACCCCTTCAGGTCGCTTACAGCTCTAACTACTCCGACCTGATGTAGCTTACTGAACTGGTGGTTTGCAAGTAACATTTGTGCAACTAAACGTTAACTGTCTTGTAAATTGAACCATTTGACTTTATAACTTAAACAGTGATACATGTAAAACAGTTCACATGAAGTTTCCGTCAGCGTAGGATATAGTAGAACTGCTAGTCAATGGAAACTGCAACATGTGTAGTGTTTTCCTTTTAAATTGATGTCGAGTATCTCCTTGAAACTCTCAGAAAATGGCAAAACTCTATAAATAGCTTACATAACATGTATCCATTAGCAGAAAGTGAAGGAGAACACATATGATTAGAGTCACTCTGATTTTATGTTGAAATATACATTATTTTCAAGTGTGTTGCTTCATTGGTTCAGAATGTTAGGTAAATACCAAAAATATTATCTTCTATTTTATAAGTTCTTCAATTTTTGTCTGTCTATGAAAGTATTAAACACATTCTGACAGTCTCTGTACAGAAAAGAAATTTCATTGTACACAAAAAACAAATGGGAGTAAAGTTTTCTAAGTAGATACCAGGTCCTTAATCTGTGGGATCCAAAATTAAGAACTTCCAAGTAATTAGTTATCTTTTCATAAACTTTTGATGTTAACACATATCACTTGTTAAAGGGCAGTTCTTCACAAGAGTATTTTTTGTACTGAAAACAAGATTTTGTGCTCCCCTTAAGGTATGAAAATTCATGTAATTCCCATAATTTTGCATCTAGGACAAATTAGATTTTATGCCACTAAAATATCTTGCAAGTACACATTGATTTCACTGATATGTTTAATTAATCATTTGCAAAAAGGAAGTTATATTTTGAAACTATGACATTTTTGGTTTTGTCAGAAATCACTTGTACTGTTGAAATTCTTATAATTTTAATTTTAAAATATATTTTAAATGTCTATTTTTAAAGGTTTCTATAAGAAGTAAGTATGTGAACATTTTCTTTGGGTGTTTTAAACAGATAATATTGAGCCACTTAAAATTATTTTACATTAACTTTTTTAATTTTGAAAATTTCCGCTGAGCAGAGAGTAAGAAATAAAACACGACATAATGTTTTTCCTTCCTATGAACTATGATCCAGTTCTGTCTAGCCCATATTTGACCTAATACAAGACTATAAGAAAAACTTCATATTTTTTATTTTCTATCACATTTCACCACTATAATTTACAAAGCCACCATCTGTCATCTACCGTCTTTATTTCCATTTCAGGTTTTTTTCCAATATATTAATTAAAATACTGAATAAGACTGACATGAGAACTACTTTCAGAAAAATATATCAAGAATATCTCTAACTGGTTGATGTTTCCCAGTGAGTCATTATAGTCTGCAGCCTGTCAAAGCCTCTAAACCATTTTCATGTGTCCCAGTTCTATTTTATTTAGCCCTTGTTTTACTTTTTAACCCAATTGTCATCCTGCAGTAAATTAAATACTTTAGAGAAGCTGAAGAGCATTGCTAAACCAATCTTATCTTTATCATCTGGAGTTGCAATCCCATCAAAGAATAGCACCTTTTTTTTTGTAATAGAAAGAACCTGTTGGTTGAAGAAAGGCTTCAACCATAAAGACTCAGAATTAATTAATGGGCCGTTAAGGTTCAGTGTTAAAGACTAAATGTATAATGTTCTTTTATACCATCTGGATGTTCATTTCTATATTTTCTGAACCAATAACATCTAAATAAAGTTAAACTTTCTATTCCACACATAGTTCAAGAAAGTAGTATACTGAAAAACAAAGGTTTTACTGTATTTCACAGAAACGTCATAAGTTTTTGCACCAAATTTGTCATGACATGAGCAGTACAACTGTTGGGCTGCAATAAGGAGAAATATAAGTGCAGAATAACTGTAGGGAGAGATAATATCTCCTATTAGACTAAAATATATAGCTGGAGGAAACAGCCACACAAAGAAGATGCATAAACCTTTCTACAGAATGAAGTATAGGCAACAAAGAAATACTTCTGCTGGCATACTGGAATATGGAAAATGGTCTGGGATCAGTGAAAGTCCACTGACAAGAAGTCAGAACACAGCAGAGGTTTTTGCTTTGACCCATAGACAGGAAAGTGCTTCCCCTCGCTGTGTTTATATATGGGCCGTATTCAAGATACTATAGAAATGTGAGACTAAAACCTGGTACTACTTTTTCTATTTACTATTTACCTTAAAAGATGGTAGGAGAAAATTTTTCCCTTTCTGTCAAGACTGCTGAAGGCTATCAGTAATACCGATGATATTCTTAATGGATGTAAAAGACAGATGAACCACAGTCATTCGACACACAGCTTGTGTCTCTGCTCCACCACCTTTTCTAGTTTTATAAATATCTTTGGATAAAACATCGTTGCCATCAGTAGCTGTGTGCATGGCAGTCAGTCATGGAGAATATAGAAACTTCCCTGTGTGGGAGTCACAAACCAGCTGAAACACCAGGTCAAACAGGAGCCATCTGCTTTCAGAATCCTATTTGTGTCATAAGGAATAGAAGTACTATGTAAAACCTTTGGTACAGAACACAGTTCATGTCTTTATGCCTTTATGGTAAGGAAATCCTGCTGAGGCACTGAGATGCTACAGTATCTCCTTTGTCATTCCAATGGACACACTGCAGTAACACAGCTCCTAATCGAAACTTCTATTGATGGGAGCCTCTCCTATCACTGCTTTTTCTCGTCTAGCTGGTAAACTGTATTTTCAAGTGCGTTTCAAAGAATGTCCATGACTTTGCATAGAGGATATTTGGCAAGGGACTGATGCAGATCTAATTCAAAATGAAATAATATCAGCTCTTTGAGGCCATTGCCAATTGGCTCAATTTCCTCAACAACCTCAAGGTCACTTGAGGAAACAGTCTGGAGCCAAGTGGATTGAGATCAGAAGGGCACGAAGGCCATCTTACACATCCCTTCCTACACTGTAGTTTGTTGACCTTGGCAAAATGTAGCTGACAGCTAAGAAATTCTTACCAGCTCAGCCAAAGTGAGGCCACTTTTGGGGAGGGCTATGAGAATCTCATTGCAAAGTTTTATTGACATAATTTACAAGGTGCTTCTGTGGCAACTGCGGCCAAAGGATGGTGATTCAGCTTGTGACAGATGTGAGAGTCCTGGAAACACAGAGATGTTCCAGCTAAAAGGGCACATAGAATATTCCTAGCATATGTTTTATTAAATGCATTGTCTGTGTGTTCTACTTCAGCGGTGGATAAATGAGGAAAAGAATGTGGGAAAGCTGGGAAAGAAAAATGGAGCCCTGTGAAGGTGCTAAAATGAAGTCTTAGACAAAGAAACCTAGGAGTCCTATTTTCCATTCTTGCTCTTTTCTCAACACACTTATTTACTGCCTTTCCCCAGGAAAATTGTTAATCCTAACCCAAGAGTTGGTACTGGAGCAGGGAAATAGACTGTAGGAGTATCAGTGGGTATTCCAGTATATTAATAACGTATTTTCTTCCTGGCTGAGCAGGTGTTAATACTGTCAGTCTTCTCCAAGAGAGTGAACAGAAGTCTGAGCTAAGACCTTTCTGCTAAAGTGATCTTACTGAATTATAAAGTTTCAAGAATCCTAAATTATAGAGGAAGAGCAGTTAATTTACTCAACCAATCTTTAACAATTGTTCTACAGTCTGTCCACCTTTCAAAGATATAGGTAAGCAAACACATGGATGAAGCATAGGCAAGACCTTTTGTGAGATTTACAGTAAGATTAACACGGGCATGTAGCTATTTTGGAAAAAAAAAAAAAAACAAAAACAAAACAACTGGACAAAACTATAAAGAATTTGCATCTCCATTGTGTGACTGGTATGGTACAACTGCCTCCCTCTGTGCTTCCTGTGGTAACCAGTCAATTTGTCAATCATGTAGCTGATGTGTTAATTCCATATTATCTCCACAGCTTCTTTATAAACTTCATTTTTGCTCCACAAGGTTAAAATTCAGTAACTTTTCTGAAAACATCTGCCACGTAATTGTGTCATCTTTTCAAAAATGAATTGTTCTCTACCAAATAAAAAATTGAACTGGAAATCAAATCTTAGTGTTAAAATAAACAATACTGATACTGTATTACTCAGCACAATGCAATTCATCATTTTAAGTCCAGAAAATCATTCAGATTTATTGTATTTTAAAGTTATAAGGAAATTCTACTAGAGACCCCTTGGACACAGAAACTTCAGTACTGCAGAATATGGGTTGATGTATTAGGCAGTGCCAGGCTGTATTATCTTTGAGGTGCACAGCAGTGCTGAATTTAAAGCGCTGATTTGGTTAATTTTTTTTTTTTATTTTTGACACAACAAAAAAGGAAAACCTGTTTCAAACTTATGTGGAGTGGTAAGTAGAAGGGTTTTATGCAACTGTGACAAGATGCTTCGTACTTTTCCCTGCAAAAGAATTAAGTTGGAAAATATACATCTTTTAATATAATTTTTTAACCTGCTAAGAGGAGTATTTGAAAAAGAAGGATAAAGCATCAGTCAAGTAGATCTTTCTGATATGCAAATGAATAGGAATATGTGTTAGAAATAAGTACACATTGTTGTAAGAAAAATAATAAGAAGCATTTTTAGCTGATTAAAATTTAAAAGAACAATGAGCTGAATTAAATTTATCTTAGTGATTTGAACTTCAAAGAGCTTATGGTGAATAAGAACAGTTTTATGGCCTACTAATTAACAAGAACTGAGACTGAAAATATATCATTGTTCTCAGTGTAATCCTGCTGGGCAACTTTCAATTAACTTAGCCTTGCAAAAATGCTTTTCTAATCGATAGTGGGTAGGCTGAATCTTGTACAAGATTTTTTTTAACTGATATTGGAAAGGAGTAAAGCAAATTATGGAATATTCAACTGAAATGGTAAAAGTATATCTTTTGTACAGGGGAACAGCATATCCAAAGACAAATATACTTAATTTGACTGGACTTTTTAGAGCGTAACCTGATAAAATATTCAAACCAGCTATAATTTAGATAGCATGAGAGCTACCCAGAAATTTCTGAAAGAAGAAATTTTATGAGCTCCAGTGAACTTGGAAAAATAAAAAGGATTTGAGGGATATGAGAAGTACCAGCAAGGCAGGATGCCAACAGAATTTATAGTTGACTTGAGTGAGAGCAGCAGTCTGTAAGGATAGATGGACATCACATCAGGAAAAAGGAAGGACAGCAGAGCATGTTTCTTTCTGTTTAGAACTCAATATTTATCAGAATAATCTGAACATTACGCCCCTATGAGGTTACACAAAACAAAGTAAAAAAGTTTGTGTGTATTTATAAAATTGACAGCTGTTTTTATAGATTCCCCTCAACCCTCACCAAGGTCAGAAAAAAAATATGTCCAGATTATCCAGCACCCTAAACCACACCATGTTGATAGCCTTCTTTTAATAAAGATATCTGGCATTTTGAATACTAGTCAGCTGGAAAACGTTCTCCTTAATTCAAAGCTCTATTGACCAGTGAGGGTGACTATCCAGACTGGTATCCCAGATGGTAAAAGGGAATGTCTGCAGTGCCTAGGTGCACTGTTTAAGTCTGTTTGTGCTGGGCTTTCTTGCATTTTAGAAGGTTCTCTTGTTGGCTTGCATGAGGTCAGTTTTCCAAAATACTTTTGACATTCAATATAAGGACACTTTCCAAATGTCAGTTATCCTCAGTAGAGAACTGAAATATTAATCTAACCAGAGAGCCACTAATTGACAGAGGGCATTCGCTCCTTGCAGAAACTGGTCCCTGGAAATTCATAGACAAGATACAGCTAAACTAAAATATAGAGTGACTGCTTTGAAAACCATTCAAGCCTCAGGATGGTGAAGGTAAAATGCAAGATGTTTCTGTTTGCTGGTGAGGAACTTTCATTGGTTTAGTCCCATCCCGACTTAGAGAAACACATATCACACTGGACTTGCTAATGAGAAAGTAACTCAGGCTTTCAAGCATTTGCACCACTACTTTGACAGCAACGTATTTTTAATTGAAACCTCTCTGCTTAGTGGTTGCCTACTCACATGAAAGAGAAACATGACTAGAAATTGTAATATCTTCAAGTATAAGATATACTATACAATCGGATAAAATTTCTTTGCTTGTTGTAATTCTCGTTCTGGTGTTTCATTTAAAGTTCATATTTAAAACGACTTAGGAAAAAAATCAAAAAAAATAAATTGCTTGATTTAATGTCAGGCTGAAATCGTCTATACAAAATGGATATTTTTTGACTTGTTTTGAAATTATTAAGTCCTTTTTTAGAACTATCAAGAGAAATTCATTGATTCTTAGTGTTTAATGCAGAATGTTCAGACAGACCTTTTAAACTCAAGAGATTAAATCTGTGTTCTGGGGTTGAAGATTTTTTTCCTACTTAATTTCCCTTGTGACCAATGACACTAACCCCCTTGCCACCAGTTTCCACAGCCTTTATATATTTTTTGATTCGTCCTTCCTTTTCCCTCAAATATACTGTCTGTGTCCAGACACTGTTTTTAACATTTAGACCTTTTTATATTTAACATATTTCTAAAATTTTCTCCAGTAAAGTGTCTTAATCCAGATGAGATGGCCAGATGAATGCATTATACAGTAGTAGTAAATATCTTAGTATCGTTCAGACTTTTCAAATGCCAGAAATCAAAATCAGAGAGTGTAAAGGTAGAGCACAAACATATACAGAGTCTCTTCCGGTGTCAGTAAGAAACTCGAAGATGCCAACCTTAATAAGATTGCATTCTTTTACTCTCCAGTACCGGTAGTCCAGGATGTAACTATTATGGAATTATAACCTGCATTGAACTCTAACTGGGTTGGAGCCCTTGTAAGGTCTACATTTTCAAAATGAAAAGAGATAAATTTCCATTAACTGGTCAAGGACTTCCAAGCTTTCAAAGTAAAAAAAAAAAAGAGTTGAACACAAATTTGGCCTATAAACACAGTCTATATACAAAGTCTTTTTTTACGGCTGATACGGAAATAAGTGCAGATAAAAAAAACCAACTGCCTTGTGACTATGCAAGAGAACTACGGATTCCAGAATACTATTTTTGTTTACCCCCAAACCTTGATTTTCTTTCATGATTTAACATACCTAGTGTATTTTGGTTTTTTTAACAGATACAAATGGTCTATAATTTTTTTTCAGATCATTCTAAAATCAACGACAATTTAAAATAAGAGGAAGTGATTTCTGATTTGACTCATTAATAAATACTATAGTTCAGTTACATCACTTGATAATTCCTAAAATTATCTAGATAAGATATAGATTCCCATCAAGGTAGGAATTTTAAAAAAATTGAAGGTTCATCCCAGACACAGTGAAATTCTACATTCCAAATAATCCTTTTATTCAGAAACATTAGGATGAGAATTCTAATTTGAGTGGACTATAAATACAGTGAGAGGAAATGCTTCCATATCACTCTGAAAGTTTTGGTGAAATCAGAAGGATCAAAATGACTATGGATATTACTTAAGAACCTCACATTTAGGCAGCAAATTTATGTAGTATTATGCAGGAACTGATAATGTTATGGACATTTGCACAAGAAGACCAAATTAATACAAATGATTTTTTTGAAAGGAAAGGACTCCTGTCAACATAGTTATCTTTGTGTTGTTTGGAGAGAAATTTAATATAAGATATATATATATATGATAGTATGTATAATATAAAAGGTAAATATCTAATCTAACATAACACAACACAACAGAACAACACAACACAACACAACACAACACAACACAACACAACACAACATAACATAACATAACATAACATAACATAACATAACATAACATAACATAACATAACACACTTCTTAGAATTTTAAATTCTTAAAAATTTTAAAACCAGAAAATATTTTCCCTTAGTTCCTTAAATGAGCAAAGGAATGTTAAACTTCTTCCTAGAATATCCATTTTCTATCACATGCAAATTAGCCATAGAATTACTTCCTTTTGTGAGGGACTTTCACTGAATCATTTAAGGAATGGGCCTGTGTTTCTTGAACTGAATATTTTCCTCACTCATTTGTCTCCTTTCCCTTCTTTTATGATCCACACCTACTTCATGCCTTCAAAAGACAGGCAGGAAGAAATCCAGTGTATGTATTTTCATGTTCCGAGCCACAGAAATGTAACTTGGGTAGTGGAATTTTACTTGGACTGTCTTTCTTCATAAGCATAGTTGGCAAAGATTTCTATAGACACAGGCCATCAAATCAGTAGTTTCTCTTGTCCATCTGATTTATGAAGCCTATTCAGAAAGGAGTCTTCACATGGTTGTTGCTTATGATACCTGCTGCTGTTGAATACTTATTGTGGGTATAATCTTCAGTAGAAATTCTCAATTTCTTGTAACTAAGAACATCAAAAACTTGAATATCACTCTCAGTAATTAGCTTAGAAAATGACAGGATGTATTTTATTCAGATGTGGCCCTCGCAGAAGGCCCTTTGTACTTTCAGCACATCGCTCTTCTCCTTCTTTGCTCTGGCTCTTGTGTGATCCTTTACTGAAATAAGCAGCTCAGCTTGCCACAAAAATAGTGATGATAGCTGCACTGATTTTCTGTTCAGGGAGGTGAATCAGCTCACTGAAAGTCTGACAAACACCAAGTCCAGCACAAGGGAGGTGGCAGAAATGTGTGTCTGGAGACAAGAAGGGGAGTCAGCAAAGAGGGATCTGGTCAGGAAGGACTTCTCTTGGAGATGATGAACTCCAGATTGTTGCAGCCGTGGCATGCAATCTGGCCTTTACATGGAAATGCAGCTTTCTCACTTTAAGGATCAGAACAGCAGTTGTAATTATGAATGCTGTCTCTGGTTCAAATTTTTAAGAAGGGTGGAATGTAGGAGGTGGTCAAATGTCCAATGTTTTGGTGATTCTCTATTTCTAGTAGATCCAATGAAAGGACTTAATGATACATCACTTCCTTCTTTTTTCTGTCACCTTGTCCTTGTGCATTTCTATTTGTTTGAGAAACTGCCAGATGCAACGTATTTCTTGAATTTTGTAGTCCTTGGGAAAACATGATTCATGCTTACTCTTTTGCATTCCCATCCTGTACCTTTTAACAGACCCCTGATCTATTTAAGGTCTCCTGTGATCTTCTGTCTCTCTTGATTTTTACCTGTTTGTCGTAGTCACTAAGATTTCCATTGTTAGATATTTGATCACCAGAAATTTTCTCTCCCCTGTTTCTGGACAACTATCTTTTATATTTCCTAACTATAATTAATGGGAAGAGAACATATTTTCTTTGGGCCACATTTACTCTTAATTTGGCTTTGTATATTTTGTTGTTTTCAGAGTGGTGGTCTCAAAAACTCACAACTGTTTTTCTCCTTCTAATATAGAAGTCAAAACACGTTCACAAATAAAATAAAATAAACTGTAAGAATCCATGCTTTTTCATGTTTGTTTCATCTTTTTCTTCACGTCCTTTTCTTTGTTCTGCATGTACAATATACACATTGCACAAATAGAGTAACCTTGTATCTGAGATTATTAGGATTGCAACAATATACGAGAGATTTCTTAGTTGTCCACCAAGCCTTATCACAGTATTTAGCCTGTGAATTACGACTGCACAATACTAGGCATTTGCACCATAGATTAAGAACCACAAGAGTTGTTCTTCTGTTCAACAGCAACAATAACTGACAGAAACTATATTAGATGTGTTTGAAAACAATTTAAAAAATCTTCTTCATCCACTTTTTTTCCCTAAAATTGTGTCTTTGTGGATGGGAAGTTATAATACATATAGATATAAAACATCAAAAAAAAAGGTTCTGTTTAAGATGTCAGATATATAAATTATTGTAAACATGTGTTAGCTGGGACTAATGTTTTTAGTCTTGAATCTGGACTTTATATAGCAAAAATCCTCTGGTTGTTCTGCATAATATTGTCCAAAATTTATATATTCCAAAGGCTACACTTCAGTGAGTTTGTCTGTGCAGTGAAACAGATATGCTAAATAAGGTGGCCAAATCAGTAGCAAAAAACCTGGCATAAGTGAGTTTGAGTGTCTCTAAGCAACAGCAGCTGTACTCTGTGCTTCAGCACTGAGAGCATGGAACTAGGTTTGTGAATTAACATAATTCATAACTTTATAAGACTTGTTATTCAGACATATTTATTAACTATTTCTACAACAACTTTCTGCTCTGTATGGAGATCCTGTATAAGAATGTGTTAAACCTCCTTACTAATGCTAGCAGAAAATGTAGTGTGTATGGCAATTGATGTTCCCCTGTTTTATTCAGCGAGGCTTCTGAAAGTGAAAGGGAGTCCTTGAACTGCTCTAAACCATGCAGTAGTGTCTTAGCAGTGCTAATCATAGGTGTAAAAATAATCTGCATTCTAAATCTTCAGATGGATGTTACTAAAAAACAAAAAGTTAACTTTCAACAGAGAGGTTCTAATATATTTTGGAAACAAAGTCCATGGCAGAATGCTTACTGATAAACAGTGAGAATTATAACTCAAAGGAAATTCTGATGATGCCAAAACTTTCAAATTAATACTACTGCCAAGCATTGACAAGGTGCCTAGCAAATTTACAGGAAAAAAGCAATGACAACTGTGATTTATAATAGAGATTTTATCCATATGACAATCATATCTATTGTTTATGTATACATTTATAGATATGATTTTCCCTCTTAGTAAACAGAAACATTAGCAATGAATTATTGCAGGACAGAAATGAAAAGACATAAAATGTTATTATGCACATTTTTTCTATATATTTATTTTATTATGCATAAAAAATAGTAAAGGTTCGCCTATTTTATAATATTAAACTACCGACTCTTCTGGATACTGGAAAAAATTTGTGGTAAGGCAGGAATTTGTTAGTTAACAGTTTCTCTGCGTGGAGTCAGTTTTGAAAAGCCTAAGGAAGAAAAGTGAAGAACACCTCCTTTAATACTTTATTGTCAAAGTTACATCCATTTGTGCAGCACTGATTCTTCACATTGCATTCCTTTCGCCCCAATTTGAAATATCTCTCCTTTTTTCTTGTTTACAAAATGAATACAAAGGCTGTACATAATCCCATGTAAAGAAACCAATTATACCACAGTTTCTTAATGCACTGGCTTCAGCAACTGAGAAAAATACACAAATTCTGGATTCTCCCCTTCATTTTGACCATTGATTTCCACATTTGCTTTACATCTCATCAGTACTGTTGAATAGATATTTAGAGTAGAGCACTGCAATGAGTTTGAATTAAAAGTAGTACTAATGGATAGTTAGTTTCTAATGAAATCCTGTAGTGTCCAGGTAGTTAATATTTTAAAGTTTTAAATTTGTGAATAATTTTCCTAAATTACTACATTAATATTCCACTCTGTCTGATTTTTCTAAGTATTCACTTGACCACTTCATAATTGCATATTAAAATAAAGTGGTTTGGCTTCAGTGGAAGACCGTTATAGTGTGGCATTTTTTTTCCCAAAAAGCAGCAGTAAGTTAGCTCAAAATTACTACATTAGCTCAAAAACTTCTTTCAATTAAATGTAAGAGCATTTTTTTAACTTTTTCCACGACTACAAATCTTCTCTCTGCAGGAGAAAGAGTGAGATAAGTGGGCTTCTTGGGGTTAAGGTTTAAGAGTTTACATTCTCTGTTTCTTTTTCAAAGAGTTTACACCGCCTTAAGACCTATGAATTTTTATTAATTGGTTGGTACAAAAATGATTTCTGGTTTTACCCATCAACTTTAAAGTCTCAGCCTATATTACAAATTATCAATCAAAATAAGAACCATTAAAATCTAATCATTTTTGCCAACAAGGAATAGTTTATTTTTTCTGATAACATAATACTAGTCCTGGAACTAATAAGATGTCCAGAGGTGGTTTGATCCTCTGCTTGGTTGTGAAAAACCTTCTCTTGCAGGAAGTTGTTGAGATGCTTGAAAATATGGTAACTGGTGGGAAAGAGTGTTGAGTAGACTGATTGAGGTAGATTTTTATAATCCAGTTTGTGCAGGTTTGTGGCCATTTGAGAGAAACGTGGTCAGGCGTTGTCATGGACAAGAATTTGTCCTTTTTGATTGACTGGTGTTGGACATAAACGCTGCAGTTTCCTGGCAATAGTTCTATCTGTGATGTTTTTGACAGGATTCAAGAAGTCATAGTAGATGAATCCCACTTGCTGACCAGCAAACAGTGACCATAACTTTCTTTAGATGCAGCTTCAGTTTCGGAAAATGTTTCAGTGCTTCACCTCAGTCCAGCCACTGCACGAAATTCCATCAGATGTACAGAATCCATTTTTCATCACATGTCACGATGCAATCAAGAAATGGACTGTGGGTTTTGCGCAAGAAAAACACAAAACAGACTTTGAAACAGCATTATTTTTTTTCTTTCAGCTCATGCAGCACATATTTGTTGAGATTTTTTTCTTTTCCAGTTTGGTATAGATGTCAAACAACCCTTGAATGGTCAATGTTTAGTTCTGCAACCTTTTGAGTTGTTTCATGTGAGTCTGCTTCAATACTGGCCCTCAACTGGTTGTTGTTTATTACAGAATCACATCCGTGACTGTCATCATCTTCAAGGCTCTTGTTTACATTACAAAATTTTTGGAACCAATATCAAGGTGTATGTTCACTGATGGTTACCTGACCAAATGCCTGTCTGATACTGCTGGCGGTTTCTACTGGTTTGTGTCCCCTTTTAAACTTGTATAACAAAATTGCTTTTTTTCCATCTTTAACTTGACAGCATAGTATAAAAAAATGAAACAGTAAAAACTTAATCATTAGCACAAAGAGGTAGAGTGAATTTCGTACTTTAAAATAATATACTATGTGAACAGTTAAATAAAAGTTTAATCCCAAATAAGCATCACAGTTTACAATGACAAAAATGGCAATTTTTTTTGGACCAACCTAATATTTCACTGTCTTACACACAAACAAAAAACCCACTGGCTTGTGGTTAGCACAAGGAAAGGAGTATGCAAACCTTTTTGTGGAAACATTTGGGCCAAACCATTTCACAAGTCTAACCCTAATTCCTGATTGTTTACAATAGTGGGATAGGAAACATGCAGTGCAGTGCATCTACCAGTGCAACTCACAAGCTCAGAGTTCCACTGAAATTCTGGAAAACTCTGCCTTATAGTCATGTCTACTTGAGTGGCTAAATGTCTGCAACAATTTGCAAAAATATTTTGTTTTATTCTTTCAGTCTGCATAAAGAAACTCATTATTACTTCTTAAATCGAGAAATAATGTTATCTTGTTTGCACAGCTGCCTAAGTTAATTCCCTAGGGACATTATTCTCCATTCTTTTGTAATGTACTCTGCTACAGTGTAACTTCATGATAAACCAAATTCTAATGCTCCTTTTTAGGAGTTCTGATTGCATTTCTTCTTGTTCTTTTAAAAACAAAGATGGGTACCACATGTGAAGAGCACAGGGAAAAAACAATTAGTAAGAAGCTTTGGCTTTGAGTGTACATTTATGCGTGTGCAGTCGCTATTCTTAAGCATCTGAAAGGATGTTTTTGATTTCTCATTAAATCAAAATGATCTGAAAATATAGAAGGGAAAGGGTTTCATAAGAAACTGGAGAAGCAATGAAATTAAAGTAAAATTCTAGGAATTTCAAACCTTAGCAAATATTTGTACTGGTCATACTATAGCTAAATAAGTTTTCCTATCTAATTAAAGGGTATTGATGAGATTAGAATGGAAAACATGAACTTTGATTTTTCATACTTTCTGGTCTGTTATCTGATATCAGGCATGACACAGATGACTAACCTGTCTTCTGCAATGTCAAAGGCAGAATTTCTATCTTGAATTAAATGTGTGATCAGAGTTTAAGTCCTTCATGGTAATTAATTTTGACTTATTTTTATTTTCCTACTATAATTCAACTCATTTGATAATGTCACACACCCCTCTGCACCTCCCTAGCAAGGGGCAGGGTAGGGACAAGAAACAGCTAGGAATGTTTACCCAGGCTGGCCAGATATTCCATGGTACATAATGTCATGCAATAAAACTTTGATCGAGGAAGAGAAAGGGGGAGGGGGTGGGGGAGTGCCTTTGAAAGTGCTTTTTGCTTGGAGACTGGCTAGGCATTGGTCTGCTTGTGGGAGGTGGTGAGGGATTGCCTTTGCATCACTTGTCCTTTTTCCCCTTTCCTTTGTTTAGTAATTGGCCTTTATCTCATTAAGTGAGTTTTCTCACGTTTGCTCTTCCTATTTTTCCCCCCATCCTGTAGAGGGGACAGCGAGTTTGGAGACAGAGGTAGATGCTGGCCCAGATGAACTCATCACACTGATTTACCTTGATTCTGTGTTAGTTTTTGTCATTCTGATTAGTCATATTAAAGTTAAATCATTATACAAAATACTTGTACAATGGAAGCAATAGTATCCAATCTTAAAGATCTATTCAAGTAAAAATTCTAATGCTCACTTTGAAATAAAACTCTGCGTGTTGTAACACTCAAAATTGTTCTGGCTCTGGAAAGAACAAAGCAAAAGATAAAACAGTCTCATTTCTTGAAAATAGCTCCTCTTTTAATGAGATTCTAATAGCCTCTAGATAATCTTGTTTGTATACGTAGAATATCTACCTCAATATAAAGATAATAATGTGCAATGGAATAGGTGTTTTTACATTGCTTAAGTCCTGATGTCAGACATTTGCTTTGTCATAAAGAATTGACGTCAACCTACTGTGATTTCTCTAATAAGTCTGGCAAATTTGAGGATGACACTAGTACAATATTAAGCAACAGGAAAAAAGTATTTAAATTATATCACAAATTAGTTTCTACAAGTTTAATTTCTACCATTATTTCACTAACAGAAATCATATCACTTAATTTACAGGCTAACCCAGAAAATATACCTATTCCTTACCTATTCATTTTATACTAAATAAGTTAGAAAGCCTAAGTATATTAAAACTTTTAGCTGGATCTTTCTGTTGTGTTTTATTTAAATACAAGTTTTAAGATGAATGGCAAACTACCAATAACATTTCAGAGGTATTTCATTGATCACATTAAATTCAAAACCTCCTATGTTAATGCACCACTAGTAATGCTGAGCTTAAGCCCAACCAAATATTCGTAATGTTGAAATCTCCAAAAAAACATTTTTCCATAGCATAATCACTAACATGTTGACTCTTTCCTATACTGAACAGAATTATCAGAAATAAATTGTCTTTCGGAGTCTGTGAAGCTTAAGTTTTTGAAAGGACTAGGAAATAATTTCTTTATATTTTTTTAAAAAGATCCACATAAACCATGATATTTCTAGATAAACCTGGAAACACGAGACATACTTAAACAAGCCATTATTTTATTCTTTGTAGGCCAAAAAACTGTGTCAGAAAGGCAGGACTAACAACAGTTTCCAGTTTCCCTATCTTTTGGCAGCTGTCAGATTAGATTCTCATTTTTTCTTCCTGACCTCTTATTCTGGATTGAGACTCAGCTATGAATTCTTCATATCTATTTAATGCAGGAAAGAAAGTGAAAGATATTTACAGATTTGCAAGATCATGAATCTTGTGTGAATCAGTCACACAAAAATACTACTGGACTACCACTTTCACTAGCCTCTCAGGTTAACAAAGGAAGGTTTGTAACCCATTTATAAGGTTTATTGTGTGGTGTCTTTATTTTAAAAACAATAAAGACAAGACAAGCAGTCAGAGCTCCTCAATAAGTCTAGAACAGCTAAAACTGAAATTATATAGAAATTGCCTGTTGTGTCTGATCAGGATCCAGAATGATCTCACATACTCTCCAGTGTTTTTGAAGTACAAAGCCTGCTCCCTGCTAGCATATGTAACATACTTGTTTAACATATATTTAACCAGTATTAATTAAAAAAAAATCTAGATATCTTTGAATGTAAATCTAATACATTGCTCAGACTAGTTAAAAACAACTAGTATATTGTCTCTCTGGTCAACATCACATCCTGAATCACTGAGGGCTCATACACCTGTAATCAGTGTTGTCAACACTTTCATAATGCTTGAACTATCATCTCTCTTAGCCTTCTTTCACTTGTAACCCAGAAGCTAAATCAATTATCAGCTCAGTAATATCCCAACACGTTTCTGTGTCTTCCACAGCCATTCCATTCAACCGTGGGCTATCCATGAAGGCCAAGAACCCTCTGACAGAAGCCGGTCAAAGAAGCCTAAAGACCTTCCTGCATTACAGTAAATCACTTGCTAAACTCATGAGGTCAATTGTGAACATCTTTGAAGAATAATGTAGGAAATATGATCAACTAGGGAAGACTAAAAAATGTGGAGTTTGTAGTCTGTAGAAAATGAAAGAACATTCAACAGCTCTATTCAAATATTTCTGTGAACCATCTCCCAAAGGAAGGAGTAATGGTTTCCCTTGTTAACTGAGCAGACAGAAGCTTGCTAAGCAGAGATAATGAACTAAAATAGGGGATTTACAAAGCCATTTCAAATATCAGGAAATTTTCTAAGGTTAAAAATAGTTAATTCACAGTATAGCTTGAGTAATAACATTCTATCTCCACACCTGGAGGTTTATAAGTAATAATCAGGCAAGTATTATATAGGTAAACTTGATCTTGCTTTGATGTTAAATGACACTTTGAGGTTTTTTTTAAACCTTATTTTCTAACTGTTATAATAGTGAAAACAGATTAAAGCTGTCTTTCAGTAGCTTCTTAAACTGTGGTTTCGTGATACAAAAAATCAATTTAAATACTACACTCTTCTCTGAAGGCAGCTACAATCTAATGACAACAGTCAGTTATAATTTCTAGCTCAAAGAGAGAGAAAAGAGGAGGTAATAGTTTCTGAAATGAGAATTATTTGTTCAGATTGCTACTTCTAATTTTGGACAGAACTGTGTTTTCTGTAGCAGTTAATGTGTAATCCAGCAGTGTTATTCTTTGTCACAGCAACTAAAGAGGTTGTTTAGGTAAACTAAGAAATCCATCTCCATCACATAAGGTTTTTAAGATCCAGTGATATACAGCAAAAAGAAAGAAAAGAGAAAAGCAGACAAACAAGACTCAAAGGCAAAAAGAATAGATACTGAGGCCTAAGACAATTTATATGACCTTACTTTCAAGAAATTACTTTGAAATTATTTTAAAGCTGAATAGCTTTTACTCCTGAGATGAAGAGACAGTCAGTATTATCTAAAACACCATTTCCATTTGGGTCAGAAATGCACTCCCAAATACAACTCATAGCATCCTTTGTTTCCTATCATTGAATAGTCTTGAAACATACAACCTGGATTTCTCCCTGGAGGAATTATGTCTGTAGTCTACAGCTCTCTGATGTGTGTTCCTGTGCATAGTGGTTGTTCAGTCCATGGGCCTGATCAAACAGCATTAGGCTCTTCAGCACCAGACAGGAAGGAAAACTGGGGGATGCAGCAAACTCATAGGACCCAAGGGAACCCCGAGCTGCTTCTTTATCTTTTTGTTGTTGTTGTTCAGCTAAATAAATATAAACCTATTTTGAAATTCTGAAAAGGCAAAACAGAAAGGGAAGCAGCATACAACCTGCCATTATATATGGCAGCCTCTGAGACCTAGCAACATTATATTCCAACTGGTGTCGATGCTTCATGGGGCTACAGTCCTTTTTAGGAAGGGGAAAGAAAACACTATGAGCACTTGAGTATCAGGAGAGGAAACTAGATTTAGTGCATAGCACAACAGGGCCCTAAACCCCAAATGTGTAATCCAAAGTCTGCAATTTCTGGTTAAAAATATTTAGACTATAGATGAAAAATAGAAGAGTAAATGTAAAATGTACAGTTTGGTGTGTAATTTTTTAATGTACCGATATATTGTGTTTATGTGGTGTGGTTCTGGTGGTAGAAGGGGCTGCAGGGGTGGCTTCTAAGCAAAGACACCGGCAGCTGCCCCTCTGTCAGACAGGGCCAGTTTCAGCTGACCCTGAGATGGACCAGCTGCTGACCAACGCAGAGACAACCATTCACGTTGGTAGCACCTCAATCGTAACATATCTATAAAGGGCACAACCATGTCTGGGAAAGTGGAGTGAAAAAGCATACGAAACAATTAATCCTCCAGTTACCTAGTCAGTGAAAAAGGAAAGGAAGGAGGTACTCTGGCACTGGAGCAGAGAGGTCCTTTCAGGCCATGGAGGAGACCATGGGGATACGGGCTGCCCCCCTGCAGCTCACGGAGGTCCACAGTGGAGCAGATAATCACATGCAGCCAAAGGATGACCCCATGCTGGAGCAGCTGGTTGTGCCCTGAAGGAAGTTATGGCCTGTGGAAAGCCCGTGCTGGAGCAGGCTCCTGGCAGGATCCTGGTAGCCTGTGGAGAGGAGCCCATGCAGGAGGAGATTTTCTGTCATTGCCTGCGACACCCATGGGTCAGGACACTGTCCTGAAGGACCGCGCCCCATGGAAAGGACCTACACTGGAGAAGTCCTTGAAGAACTGCAGCCCGTGGGAAGCACCCATGCTGGAACAGGGGAAGAGCATGAGTAGGAAGGAGCTAAAGAAATAAAAACTGACTGTAACATCCATTCTCTGTACCCCTATGATTCTCAGAGATAGGAGGCAGAAGAGTCAGGAGTGAAGTTGAGCTTGGGAAGAAAGTAAGAGTTAGGGGAAGGTGGATTCAGATTTATTTTTTATTTCTTATTATTCTACTCCCTTACAATTAATTTTTAATAAATTAAAATAATTTTCCCAAGTCAAGTTCATTTTGCCCATGACAGTAAGTGATCTCACTCTCTTTGTGTCAGCTCTCAAATTTTTCATTATATTTTCACTCTGTGTCTTGCTGCGTCTGAGTGAAAAAGCAATTTGATGGATATCTGGCAGCCAGCTAAGTTTAAAGCTGTCAATTCTTTATTTGCTATATTTTGTTGTCAATTATAAATATAAACTTGTTCAGAAGCTTTGTCAGAAGCTTCCAGAGTATGGGATAGATTGCCTTCCAGAAGTCCTCATCACTTACTGAGAAAGAAAACCCTCCACCAAACAAATAAAAAAAAAAATCAGCATGGTAATAGAGAAAAAAAGGTAAAAGAATTATTAAATTACTACTTTCCAACTGAAAGTTGTTTGGAGTCTGGTCCAGGGACTGATAGTCAGTGAGGTGAGGGAGAAAGAGTTGATACTGAAGGTCATACTAAAGGGAGAGAGAAAAGCACTTTGCAACTGCATCATTCTAGACCAAAGAATATTTTGAAGTACTGAAGGTTTGATTTGAAAAAACATTGAGTTAGACTCTGTTTAGAAAAATAGGGGAACAGAACTGATGAGAAATATAATGAACAGGTGTGAGAGGAACACATAAACTTGCAGAAGCATAGGAAAACATCGTTAAGACTACAGCTGATGAAGGTGAGCAGATAGGAGAAAAGTGAATATGTGTAAGGGCAGGGATGCCAATTAGTTTAGCATTGGCATTTATTATGCTTGTACATTACATACTGTTATTACTCTTACGAATTTAAAATTTAGTAACTATTTTGTTAAGACTGTAGATACATAATACAATGATAAATAGGAAAGACCATACGATATTAAAAAAAGAATAAGAGTTGAAATATTATTGACATTTGATTTCTTGGCAATAATCATCTGAACACACCACAATCTTCTAGAAAAAGAAATTTGGTGCTACACAACTATTGCTTAGACTCGTAGAAGAGGAGAGGTGAAAGCCATCCTTACTTAAAATAAACCCAAATATAATCATTTTCATATACATACAGGAATCTGGAATAAGGAAAGAAATCCACTGTCTTTTAGATTTCATTGCAGAGAAATCACAAGAAGGTGAATAAGAAAGACAACAAGTTATTTTGTTGTCATTAGATTAGAAGGTAAAGCACGGTCATATTTTTCTGAAGTATTTCCATTTGTTCCATTTCAACATATTCCTCACGAGGCTTCCGTGCATGATGCTTTCATAAAGCACAACAGTTTTCTGGTTTCCACAGATTTGCCACTAAAATCAGAATGAATTGCTGCATAAAGAAACTATAGGTTGGAAACAAAAGATGATCCATCTCAAGATAATTTGTAAAAAAAATTTACTCATAAAAGTTAGCTTTGCCAGCTTTACAGGACACTCTTTGTCTCTGTCACGGTTACAGCATCCCTCCTGAATTGTCTGTCATTCTCTTCACGCCTGATCAGCTGCACGAGGACTAAATTTGCTCAAGGAAGTGGCAATCTGCCCAATTTCCAGAGCACTGTCCTTGGTAGTGGAAGCTGCCAGGACATTGCTGTCGGGACAGCATCTGGCTGTCCTTCAGGCTGATCTCGTTCAAAAGATGATGTATATTAAACTAGTTAACAAACCAGATGCAATCTGTCCCTGGGATTTTCACATAGATTATATCGGTTACTCTGGAGCAGTAGTAATAAAAAAAAAAAGGTCCTAATAAAAATCTGAGTTGAAAATAACACTGTTATGTGGTTTAAAAAAAAATTATGGGCTTTTGAATGGGCAGAGGAAAAAATTTGTTTTAGAGGAAAGCGTTTTTCATCAACAAGCTGAAAATTGAAATATTCTAGCTAAAAAAACCCCAAATATCCAAATTTTGTGAAAACTGTAGGTCTTCTCCATTTCCTTTGCTACAAGAACTTTAGCTGGACTATTTTTCCCTTGATACAGAACTGACATGGATTCTTACAAACCGTTCAGAATTTTAAGTAGATCTCTTACTGACAAAAAAAAAA